>JAOUQX010086476.1:0-11471 GCA_028566295.1 Liobagrus marginatus
GTGCAGGTGTAGAAAGTCCTGAGCACCTGAGAGGGCAGTTTAAAGTCCTTTAGACGTCTGAGATGGTAAAGACGCTGTCGGGCGTCTTCATTTTCATTTTTATTTGTCATTTTGTTTTAACCAGGCAGGTTCTTTTTTCTTTAAATTTCTTAATAAACTGCCATGAACGTCTAATAAAAAATAAAAAGAAGATATAAATCATGCCTTTTTTTTAAATATTGCGTAGTACTGTACATCAACAGACGCTCAAACTTATATCACTTTAGTTAAAAGAAACTGGAACCCACTATTTGCCATTGGGATATTTTGCTAAACAATGTGCTCTTTCCTGCTAAGTGTCATGACTTCTGGGCCACACTGTAGGTTTGGATTTTGATAGTGTATTCAGTTCAGACTAAACTTAAATTAGCAGATTGTATAATGTTTGTTAAAGATGAAGGGGAAAAGAACCCTTATGTCTTTGCCCTTTAAAAGTTCAAAACAAGTCTGATGTATACAGCCAATATAAAATGTTGACTGTGGACCAGTGAATTAGCTGTCATTGGTTAATAATCTGCCACTTTATCACCCATCAGGGACGACAGGGTTCACAGCACAGCTTTATATGCTCCAAATGAGTGTCCTTTATGTCTGAAAAGGGCACCGGATATTGCAGTATATCTTTCAAGTACATTTTGTAAACTAATGACTTTGTGGCTAATCAAGCGTGCATGGAAAGACAGACCACTTTCATGATAACATTTGTATGTTCAAGTCCTTTCTTCATAAATATACCACTGTACCACCAATGCACTTTTTTCTTTACAAAGATTGGTGCTACGATTCTCAGATGGACTGTGATGAGCCTTGCAATGGTAAATAACAGACAAGTGATCATATCCAAAATACATGAAACGTTTACCAGCCAACGTCTTATATAATCTTGTTCAAAATCTTTCCATTGTGTTTAGGGCCAGCAACTTGGAAGGAAGTTAATAGTTGGTGTGGTGGTAACAAACAATCTCCCATCAACATAGTGACCAAACAAACTAAGACTGTGTCCAGTCCAACCGCATTAAAATTTACAGGCTACAACATGATGTTTACCAGCATGTTGACGAATGATGGGCATACAGGTACTCATGGACCTTGCTATACACTGCATGAACTGTAAAAACGATAAAAGAGGAAGTATAGAATAGAGTAAGTGGACACTGCTGCGAATGTCAGGTGTATAGATAAACCAGAAAGCGAAACCTGGTGTCACATGTACTCCCCATATCCGCACGGGTTTTGTCTGGGTTCTCCGGTTTCTCCATTGCAGGACGTAACTGCAGTCCCTTCAGTAAAGCTAGCTGATGTAGTGAAAAGTAAAGGTATTGTAATTTGAGAGAAAAGTTGCGTTTATTCAGCAGTCCTTCATCAGCTCCGTGTGCAAAGTGCTTGCAGGAATTTTATATCATTGCACCGTTTAGGGCTGTGCCATTTCGGTGCATACTGTAAGACATAAGTAAGCATACAGTGCCAAGGCGTCTTTCTCAGGTGTAAAACTGATAACGGGTCAAATGAAAAAACAAAGCTTGTTTAGTATGGTTCAAGTTTCTATTTGCAAAAATGTTAAACTTATGAATATTCATTGAAATCACATCTTAATGTCATTTTGAATTGAATTTGTTTATTCGTATTGTTTTATTATTTTTATTTTATTATTAATGTCACTTTTAGAGCATTTGCAGGGACAATTTTTTCTTTGGGGAAATGTATATGTATTTTAATACCTTACTTGTTTCCGCTGTAGTTTCTCTAGACATTCCTGATGGGGCCACAGTGAGTGGGGGAAATCTCTCGCACACCTATAATGCTATCCAACTGCACTTCCACTGGGGCAGCAACAACACCCCTGGATCTGAACACACTATTGACGGAGAACATTATCCCATGGAGGTTCAGTCATGGTTACCTTCAGCACACTAATTACCAAGATTGTTTTGGGGGGTTTTTTCTAAATAGGACTTCACTGATCAATAGAAATGCAAAATAATGTCATAATATCAACACTAGTAAACGTTATGTTCTGAGTCACTGTTATAGAAAAATGATCACTGAGCTAATGTGGACTTTTACCATCCTCTGCATGCTTATTTTACAATAAGAGCATAGTCTGGCGTGTGTTTTTTTTTTAACATTAAATGTTGTGGAATATCAGTAACCACGTTTGGTTACAGCAGCTATGAACAGTTGCCCCACCTTCCTCAATCTATGCGTTGATAAGACAAAGAATATGCAACTTGATAATCCTTAACTTTACTGTGTAACAACAAAAATACAAAAAGTGTACAAAAAGAGTGATAATAGTAAAAGAAACTTGCCCCAGGCTACACAGTCCCAGGTACTGAAACTGGTGTGTTTTCTTCTGGAAAAAATCATATACTGGAGGTCTTAAAGACTATTACATTATAAAATGGGTCATGATATCGGTGACGTTTGCGTCATTGATTAAGATAAACACAGGAAACACACGAGTATACATACATTGATTAATGTGATTCTTATCATTTATAGCAACATGGATGCATGCAATTTTACATAACTTAGAAAAGCAGTTCTAGTTCTTTTTTTATTGTTGTTTGATTGGAAACTCATCCATTTACAATACAGCCTTTTCAACCTTGTTACATTTATGTCAAGACGTGCCGCAGTATAAAAAGCATCCTCCCTGTCTCCCTCTTAGCTGCATATTCTGCATATAAAGGACACATTCCATTCCGTAGATGACGCAAAGAATGACTCAACTGAACAAGCAATTTTGGGATTCTTCTTTGAGGTTGGTTTTTCATAGCCGACTCTAATGGCAAGCCAGTATGTTGGGATTTAGTTATTGTTAACTAACAAGTCGTCATACAAGAGTGACCGATTTTAGGAAAAGCAACAATAGTGTCTTATTCATATTTTGGGCCGCCACGAGAAATTCGATAAGTCACTTTAACTGTACTCAAGGAATGAGCATATTTTTTACTAAGATTTATTCATTCATTTTCTATCGCTTATCCTGCGGGAGGCGCTGGTGCCTATCCCAGCTAACTTGCGGCGGGGGGCAGCGTACACCCTGTACAATCGCCAGTTAATCACAGGGATAACACGTAAGAGGCAGATTGCGCTAATTCACCTATTGACAATCACGTGTTTGGAGGCGGGAGGAAACCGGAGTACATGGGGAAAACACAGAAAAGCCCTGAGCAGAAATCAAACCCATGACCTTCTTGCTGTGGCGCAGGAGAACTAACCACTCTGTCATCATGCCGCCGTACTCCGATTTAATGATCCTAATTGTCGGGATGCTCCAGTCAGGATTTTTGCAGCCGATACCGAGTACTGAGAACTTGTCATGGTGATCGAACAATCCGGATGCTTCAAGCCTTGTATAACTGATATGTAGCTCTCTCGCTGTTAACCTTTTTTCAGATAAAGTTATGCTATAGAAGTTTCCTTTGTGATATTTATAAATATATATTTGTTCTATTTTACAGTCATGGTGTAATGTAATTTAACTATTGTTTTAACGGGGTACTAAATGATCACAAAAATGAGTCATTATACAGTGACGTCATCAAATTGCAACCGGGTCGTGAGATCGACTGAGTTTAGTGAGTACCAATCGAGTTATAAAATGTTATTATTCGCCGATGGTGATTTTTGTAATTAATTACACACCCCTCCAAACTGCGTCCTAAGTGTTTAAATGGGTTAGGATATCGTAACTTTCCAAATCAGCAAATTAGGTGTGCAAATAAAATATAGTGTGAGCTATGGGTTAGGGTTAGTATTTTTTTCTGCTCTGTTTTCTTGTACATTAATTGTTAATGTAATTTTGAATGGCAGGAGTCAGACAGTGAAAACAAGGAGTATAGTTCTTTCATTGCAGCCCTGGCTGAGCTGCAAGATGCAGGTAGACTTATTTTTTTTACCTTTTCACATGTGGCATGCTTTTCTTGACACTTGCAATGTCAGTGACTGTTGTGTTTTCTGTGCGAATGTTAACAGTTTACAACCCCTAGATCAGACACGGATACCCTCACAAACAGGTCCAAGGCGTTCATGTATTTTTAATAATTTAGTTTTCATTGACAAAATAACTAAGGTAATGAGAGATTGAGGTAAACATATGAGCCTATATATCTGCTTTATATATGATTTTCACACGCAAATGACTCATGAGAGTTGCCTATCGAAGTTCACCTAAAATAGCCGACTCGACAATGGCAAGGAATCGTTTAAAAACTGATCAGTAATTGAGACCTGTGTTGTAAGCTGCCAGGTGGAAAGTTCTGGAAATGATGGAAACATGAAGCATCTGCGTTTGTGTTTTCATCAAGCTTTAGTTTTTTTAAGCCAGCCTTTGTGAGGGTAAGTGACGAGATTTTCTGATTGTTATTGGGCACATATGTTTTGTTTCTGTTTGTTGAGTGACGTGAGTGTGTTTTACCTGGCTAATGCTAAGATATGCTGTATTCTGTAAAAAAAACAAGTTACCATCTGCTGGATTGCTGGACATGGAAAAAATGTATTTGACTTCATGTGTAATTAACTACTTTTTTTTATTTGTATTTTTAGGACATCGTGCAATTTTTAACATCTCCCTAAACCACCTGATTCTACCTGAGACGAAGATGAGGGACTACTATTGTTATGAAGGCTCTCAAACCGTACTGAATTGCTCTGAGACAGTGATCTGGACCATATTTGAGAATCCTATTCCACTCAGCAAAGCTCAGGTGAGGCTGCTCTTTGAGAATAGAAGAGATTTCACAAAGCTCACTAGTTATGTAAAAGAAGTGATGGTATGTTTTTTAGCGTAAAAGAGAAGGATACGATGGAAATGATGGAGATGTTGATGGATTTCTCTTCGTCTGTGTTCTTATACAGATTGCAGCCTTCTTCAACCTGAAGTTTCGAAGCGGGAAGCCCATGGTGAACACATTCCGACCAGTGCAGCCTCGTAAAGGGAGGGTAGTGTATCACTCCCACGCTGGTGCTGCCGTAGTGTTTGACTTCATTCTCATCCTGCTTTGTGTGAGTACAGCTCTGAGCTCTTCCCAACTCTACTAGAGCTGAGCACAGAGTTCACAAAGCAAACAAAATAGCTGAAGTGTTCCAATATTAGCGACCCAAACAGGTTGAACACATTGATGATTCTTCAATAAGAGTTACTAATGTTTTATGTGTTCCTATGAATGCAGTCAATGAAAAACAGTTAATTTATCCTTTCTGTGTGTGTGTTTCTGTACAAGATGGTATTCATGTTTGTTCATTTTTGATCATTGTTGAGAATGCTTACTGAATTTATTCACTGACTTTTTGAATGCTGCCAGGTTAATGCTCAATCAAACATATATGTAAATAACATGTAGATTTGATTACTTTATGAAATGCAGTTCGAGTAGTATTTATGAGTTTAAAAAAAAAATTTAATCATAGCCTGGTGCTTGATGGCTTTGTTTCCCAAAAATAAAAATCCAAATATTCCATTTAAAATAAATATTTTACAGATGAAAAAAAAACACATTGGAACTTATTGAGGGAAAAAAGCATTTATATGTTTCAGCAACAAAATAGGACTGGACAGCACATTGGAAAACTTGTGGCGCTGGTGGTCTAGTTAATGAATTCATTTAGAATACTCCTGTAGAACTAACACATGGATGTGTCTCCGGTGTTTATCAGCGTTAGCGTCCAAACCAGTGCTGACAAAAATCTGCGAAACTTGTAATGATTGTTTTGGTTTTTTGGTTTTCTTCTCACTCATCCAACTCAAACAGCCGAAGCTTTACAGTCTGGAATTCTGTTGTAATTCTAGTAGTAGGCCAGTAGATGTCAGCAAGCCAACGTTAGAGAAGTACGTCACACTCCTAAACTGAGATTTTTAAAATATCACAGCCTCATTTAACCTTTCACACCATCCTCAGTAAACATTAATAAATGTTCAATGATGCAGTCGATTGGAGCCAAAAACACAATGTATTGAGTCTTTATGTTAGTGAACCATTAATGTAACATTAAAATAGCAGTGCGATTATGAAAGTATTTACCTAGGCCTCCAGGTAAGGGTAGAATTGTAAATGTAACTGTACTTAGTTTTTTAAGACCAATAAAATGTATTCATCTTAACTAACTGTTAAAGTGCTAACAGCCAGAACACTGAAAACAAACTCTCTTTTTGATGATCTGAATGATTACTGAAGCTTACGAATCGAACGCTGGGGTCAGAGCACAGCGTCAGCCAGAACGAACGGCACCCCTGGAGCAAGGGAGGTTAAGGGCCTTGCTCAAGGACCCAATGATGGTAGCTTGCCTGGTGCGAGGCTTGAACCCACGACCCTCCGATCACTGACCCAGAGCCTTATACCGTTGAGCCACCATCACCCTTTTATAGTAGCTTTTTTTTAATAGTAACAAGCTTTCACCTGAGAAATTGAATATTTATTTCAGAGGGGTTGATAAACTTTCATTTATGTGCAATCATATAATTACATCATATTTCTATTCCTTATGGAAATAATTAAATATTAAACAAGCAAGGGTTTTTATAGAAAAATCAATATTGCATCCATTACTTGACATATACTATAGATAGTTTTCTGTTTATTTAAAGCAGAGAGCATTAAGGAGTACCGCATGAAGGTCAGTAGTAAAATCAATACTGCTTATAATTTTAATTACGGACACATTAGGCAGCTCATTAAAGACCTAAGACTCAATGAGGAAGCATATGTTGGCACAATGACAGTAATGGCTCTCGTTGGTCAGGAAAATAGACCAAACTAAATTTAAGTCCCAAAACACATTTCATTACGATCAAAAGCTAATTATGCCAACATTTTAGGTCCCCCAACGATCAATAAAGCAGGTAAGACTGAATGCACACTAGTGCAGTGTTTATACGTAAAGTATTTACAGCAGCGTTTACAGTCTGAGGCGTAATAAATGCTTATTTACAGCTAACAGGGTGGAGTAATTGATTGGCACTCAGACAAAACCGAGGTGGAGTTTCCTTGTGTGCTAATTAAAATGGAATTTCCTTTTGTCCGAAGTTGTCATTTTTCTTTTAAAGATCGGTATCTGCACATTTTGTAATCATTAGCAGTGAAGCTATCTTTCATTTTGTGATAAAAGGCCTTGGAAGCAGCACAGCGATATCATCACTCCAAACATCTGAAATGGTTGTAAATAATGTAAATATAGCACATATTCTTATATATAGCTATAATATATTGTATATAATACACTTGTTAATGGAATTATTTATCCAAATTGCGGGTTTATATGCATTTTGGCTTTGTATCTTAGTAATGATTTCCTCCATTGTTTCTCTGAAAGCTGTGTGCAGTGAGCCTGACAAATTCAGCTATTATTGGACAAACAGTAGTTGAGGAAAGAGATTCAGACAGGCGGAAATTACCTTGTGTGCCATTCAGCTTCATTATAAAGCAATTGTTTGATATGAACGAAACTAACAAAAAAAAAGGACTATGCTTCATTTGATGTTATTACTATATAAAGCTTTGTGTAAAAGTGTTTCACTTTCTATTGCCCAAAACCAGCATGCACAGCAAGTGTGAATTCGTTAGCACATCCTCCACCATGCTCTCAGACAACAGATTCACAACACTTCAGAAATCAGTGTGTTATAAAGGAGTAGGAGGAAGATTTTTCAAAGAACAATTATCAGATAATTCTATTAATAGAATAAATAAGCAAACAGAATGCAGTACTGACGCTTTTATTTGATCTTTTCATTGCCACAGGTAAAAAAAAAAACTTACTATGTTAAAAGATCATTATGTAGAATGTAGCAAAGCTAATGGGAATAAAATTACTTTTGCAATTTTATGTGCCCCCCCCCCCGGAGGGTTTAGTAAGCCACAGATTTCGTCATCAGCGGACAATGACAGGTGATGGATAGTACTTTAATGTACCAATAACGCAGTGTAATTGAAAGAGAACGAGGTGTGTGTGTGTGTCTTGACGCGCTCCAGCGAAGCTTCACGCTGTGCATGGTGCACATTCCCACACAAGTCGCGCTCGCGTGGTGACCCGCACCTACCTGTAGGGTTCCGTTAACCGAAACCACCTTCGTTTTAAACTTCACCTTTATTTCACCCTCTCCATCACAGAGCGCGCGTGCACGCAGGAACACACACACACACGCAACTAAATGTGAGGAGCGTTATGCGCACATTGATCAGCAGCCACGCTCTCTGCCTACTGGTATTTCTTTGGGGGGTTTTTTTTTGGAGGGAGGTGTCACCGGAAACGCACTAACGGCTAATAAATAAGCGCGACACCCCTGATCACGATCAAAAAGAAGAGACGAGAAAACATAAAAGGTTTCATCATTGTCTGTTGGTTTGGCTGCTGAAGCGCCACAATGCGCACGCACATTTTGCGTCTTCTCTTCCTCGCATCGGTTTGGAGCATGTGCACCGGTGCAGGTGAGTTGTGTTTATTATCCACCATACATTTAGTGTTATCCCATTTTAGTTCAGATTAGGTTTGTATTTGGTTACACTAAACTATTAGTTACACATTAAATATTAAAAATTAAAACTGTTTTGATGTCAGTCAGATGAATTAACAACTGGTATATCTACATATAATTCTTTTATTATTTTTAGAATTTACATATGTACTTACGGTAATTGTACCTTAGGTGATGTAGGTACGCTGAAAACACATTTATGGGGTATTTTCTGGTCTATCTAGTCTATTGAGGCGCTCTCGTTAAAAGAGCCCGTGTGAAAATAGCAACATTTCTATCATTAAAAACGATCCGTGTTTTTAGAATTAGAATTTCGCGTGTAATATTGTTATTTTATTCTAACGGCCGTTTAAATGGACGGACAGACCTGTCACCGTCCATTAGGAAACATCCCATTCCGTCCTTTTTCTCATCAGTCATCGATCACAATCTGTTCAGCCGATTATCTGAGCGCAAGTCGTCCTCATGTACAAAAATGTACCAGGAAAAAAGCGGGACACGTCGCCGCATTGCGCAGCTCGTGCGTGCCGACCGCAGGAGGAACATCTCTGAGCGTCTCCGCTGCACCTGCGCGCGCTTTCCCCCAAAATACTATGGAAAGCCAAAAGCTCCACAAATTCAAATTTGACAACCTCATTTCAATTTTTTTTTAAATTTAAATAAAAAGGAACGACCGAATAAATGTGGTCATTTTATAAGTTCATTTAAGGTGCATTAAGTCCAATACCCAACAACACTACTGTGTCCTTCAGTGACACCACGAAAACATGCAAACGATTTCAGGACCAAAGAAGGAAGCTTGTGGTGTACGACAAACTAAAATATATATAATATTTATAATAACAATATTATAATTATATTTTATGTATATATGTGTGTGTGTATATATATATATATTATAACTACCTTTCTATTAAGGTCATCAGTTCTAAAGTCCCTATGTTACTGAGCCAGATCAAACGAATTTTTAATCTGATCAAATCTCATCTTTAATTTGGACATCATCTATTTATAAATTAAAAATTGCATTGTGCTCAAAACTAAAACAGCTTTAAAGCATGGCATACACTCTTGAAAATAAAGTTTTTCCATGGAAGAAATGTAATTGTTTTTATTGACATTATTTGCAGTGGGTGTTAAATAGTGGGGGTAAATAGTATGTGTTAAAAGTTGGTTGGCACCTCGTAAAGGGTCATGATGTGTGTCTGCAGTGATGGTGGAAGAGGCAAATGATGTGCGTCATTCACAAGTCTGATAGCCTATGGGTAGAAACTGTTCTTAAGCCTTGATGTTCTGGCCCTAACACTCCTGTAGTGTCTGCCTGATGGTAGGAGTGTGAAAACAACTGTGTTGTGGGTGACTAAGGTCTTTTATGATGCTAATCGCTTTCCGGATGGCTCTGGTCTGGTTGATTCTGTCCGCTGTAGTGGTCGTTCCAGAGATGAATTGGGCAGTTCTCACTACCCACTGTAGAGCTTAACACTCTTGTGTTGTGTATGTAGCTACTGAACCAGGCTGTGAAGGAGCTGGCGAGAATGCTTTCATATACACTAATAGAAGTTTATGAAAATTCCACTCGGAATGTCAAATCTCTTTAGATTTTCGATTTCTTGGAGCAAGACTTGTGATCCATCCTGTCTCAAGAGCATAGATGGTGTCAGGGCTCCAAGTTTTCACTTCCACTCCATCTTTAGTAACCATGTATTTATAGCTTGCTTTGTGCACAGGAGCATTGTAATGCTGAACCAGGCCCTGAATGCTACAGAATTACAGCAACTGTGTGGCTTAAATTTGGGGAAGATCTATGTATGGTTTTGGGCAGTTTTGCAGGCGTTTTCTTTTTTTCAGTTTTCAGTTTTTTGGCCTGTTTTTCACAATATCTTGGCCACATAGTGGGTATACTTATGGTATCATCAGTCACAAAAATATAGTTATCCATTTCTTTCCATTCCTTTATTTATAGAAGATTAATTAACAAAGGGTGGCAGCATGGCAGAGTATTTAGCACAGCAAGAAGGTGATGGGTTCGACTCCCGCCCAGAGTGTATCTGTGTAGAGTTTGCATGTTCTCTCTGTGCTTGTGCCGGTTTTCCCTGGGTATTCCAGTTTCCTACTGCCTCCATGTGATTGTGTGTGATTGAGCATAGGTGAATTATCTACTCTAAATTGTCCATAGGAGTGAATGTGTGTGTGAATGGTTGTCTGTCTCTGTGAAGTGAAGTGTTAGTTCTGTGATTAACTGCTGATTGTACAGGATGTACCCCGTCTCACACACTTAAGTTATCTGGGATAAACTCCAGCGCCCCCACGACCCTGAACAGGATAAACACTAGATAATGAATGAATGCTTGCTAATAATCCTATCGATCATTTTTCATCTTTCATTTGCTTGATGAGCAATTTGATGAGCAATCCTGTGAGATTTCTGGACTGTTTGGCTATAAAGCGAGAATAGCGCTTCACTGTGAGTAAACAGCGCGGTTTACATGACTCAAACCTGTTCAAGCGGCACATCCGCGAACTGCTCATCCAATTTTTATAGCTCTGTGACGCGGATTTCCGAAGTGTGTAACGAAAAACGCGGCACATGCCAAACATCGTGGCTGCGCGCCAGACAGCCGCGGAATGCTGAGCTCATTTCTGTGTCACTGTGCGGTGGCATGTTACAGAAGCAGGTGAGGTATCACATGCTCACTGCATGATGTTTGCGGGGTCTGATCAGGTGGTGTGGTGATATGGCACAAGAACAAACCGTAATGTGTGTTATCTCACTTGAAATGAGTTGGGCTACACCAGGTCATCTAGGTCAGTGGTTCCCAACCTTTTTTGGGTACTGTACCCCCAAAACACTTTCACCTGCCTGAAGTACCCTCTTATGGGTGTGTGACCGGTGTGATTCCTAGATTAGGTGTAAATTTGACTAAATTAGGTTTGATATCAATATTTGTCTGTCTGT
>JAOUQX010086481.1:0-11471 GCA_028566295.1 Liobagrus marginatus
ATCCTTCCTATCTTACCTCTGTCTATTAGTGCTACGCCTAATATTATATAATAGTTTCCTACCTTATTGAGTTTTTATCTCTTATCTCTCCTGTCCTCTATATTTTTACCTACAACCTGATTGGGGTTCTAACTAAAGCCATGGCCAGGTTAAACATAAACTGGCCACTGGAGCAACAGGAGCACCATCCAAAAAGTATAATGGACTTCATGTCAAAAAGCTTTAACTTAAGTTATTTAAACGCGATTTGATGAATGACCGTTATAAAGCCAAATGGGAATTCTTTAAATATAAGCCTAGGCAGATCACCATTAAAAGATGAAAAAAGTTAAAAGCCTCTAAAAATAACAAATATATGAACACAAATATAATACAGGCTCTACTGCAAAATACATTAACTCATTAGTAAGAACTTTTGAAGAAATGGCTAGAGGAAGGAGAGACTAACTCTTTTAGGTTATAGAAGAGGAAATGCAAGAGAAATTCATTGACTGATCTCTATCAATGGTGTTAAGTGCACTGAACCTAGCTTAAGTTCTAATTTTATCACAAGCATTTACGAACAACTTCACATTTCCGAATTTAATATGGATAATTGTGAGACGCTTTTATCGAAACTTTTTAATCGTATTTTTTAATTAAAATACAATGAAACAATTACAATTTAAATTAAAATGTTGTGTGTAATTTGTATTCCCACTTAAATAAAACCCCTATTAATACATACTTTTAATTTGAAAGATATAATTTATTACACTGATGGCAAAAAATCTAAACAATATATTTTCAGCTTTATTTTACTTGCCTTTTATTTTATTGAGTCTCATGGTCTTATTTCGAGGTACGATCCAAGTAACTGACAATTATTTTTTTTACTTTTTTGTATGTTTTTTTCTGATAATCGGTCTCTTGTTAGTATTGCTTCCCCATAAAAATGCGTATAATAGTAATGTTATATATTTCTGTTTATCCCTTGTCTTCTATGTATCCGTTTCATAGGCATGTAAATGACACTTAATACTTCCTTTAGATATTTGACTCTACATACAAATGTTTTTAATTTTTAATTCTAATGTTCTCCTGAGTGTTTTTGTATATTTATATGTTTCTTGAATATAAATAAATAAATAAATAAACAAACAAAATGGCATAAACATATCAGAAACTTAGCTCAGGACTATTTTTCGCCTGATTTTCCTTTTGAGACAAGACTTTAATTTGCTTTAAACGGCCAGTTGTGCGGTTTTCCCGCCGTTTGAGACAAGACTTTAATTTGCTTTAAACGGCCAGTTGTGCTGTTTTCCCTACTTTTGGACGCATTTTTGCAGAAGGTCAGCTGAATTCACTTTAGCCTGTAGCCACGGTAACGAGGTGACGTGTTTAGTTGCGGCGGTTTCGTGAGGTCAAATGGCGTTCCTTTTTCCGCATTCTCTCCACACGCTGTATATTATAAAACAAATTTTTAAAAAATCACACGTTTACACCCTCTGCGGTGCGATTAGACCATCTGAGATGCTATGTCCGTTTAAGTTCCTGTAGATACAAATAAACAGGTTCCGCTGATTCGTTGAACCAAGTCTTCATTGTGACCCGGGGTCGGCTGCATTTCAGATTCTGTGACGGTACAGCTTTCGTTCTCACCACGAGTCTCACCGCGAGCACTACTACACATCACCGCCTGTAACATGGAAAATGGGGAGGATATTGAAGATGTGGGAGATACGGATAGCGGGGAGGATCACGAAGTAGTGTTTTTATGTATGAGTTTGGAGAGAGAGACAGGCGGAGACACGCTGCGTCATGTTCTGAACGAGATGCGTTTGAGAGCGACACTGTGTGACTCGGTTCTCAACGTGGAGGAAGAGAAGTTTAGCGTACACAAAACCGTCCTGTCGGCGATCAGCCCATATTTCAGGTAAAAAACAAAATTTGTGTTCTAAAAATGCTACATAAATAGCTAAATGTTAAGGCAGATACAGTAAACTATGAACCGATATCATTTAAATAAGGGCTAAAAGTGGGCGTTTTAAAAGAAAAAAAAGAAAAACAGCAACCGTTTTCATTTCAACTGCTCTGGATATAATTTAAAATGAAAACATTAATTATTTGTCTCAGAGTGGTTATCACTCCTGCCGCACAACAAGAAGGTCATTGGTTTGATTCCCGCTCAGGGTGTTTGTGTGGAGATTGCGTGTTCTCCCCGTGCTTGTGTGGGTTTTCCCAGGGTACTCCAGTTTCCTCTTGCCTCCAAACATGCAATTGGGCATCACTGAATTGGCTACTCTAAATTGCCCATAGGAGTGAACGTGAGTGTGAAAGCTTGTCTCGTGTTAGCAGTGTTAGCCCTGCGATTAACTGGCAATTGTCCAGGGTTTACCCTGCCTCATGCCCCAAGTTAGCTGGGATGGACTCCAGCGCCCCCATGATACTGAACAGGATAAGCGATAGATAACGAATGAATACCTTTATTTAAGACTTGGAAGATTTGGAATTGAATAAATATTTACATGATACATAAGCTACACGTCTGGTTGGATAGAATTGCTCTGACAGGCTAGAAGGACGTCTTTAATTGAAACTATTGAAATCCCATCTGCAACTTTCATGTTATTTCTCTTTCCAATCTTTCAGAGCTCTATTCACAAGATGGAGCAGCTTGGATCAGACGGAATACAAGATCACTGGTATTTCTTCAAAACTCATGGATCTGATAATCCACTACATTTATACCCAGGACATTCAAGTCACCATTAATGAAGCCAAAGCTCTCTTGGTCACGGCAGATTACCTGCTCATCCAAGACCTTTCATATGACTGCCACACATTCCTGAAGACTCATGTCAATCCGGAGAACTGCTTAGAGATTTGGAAATTCGCTGACATTCACTCGTTCAATGAGTTGCGAGATGAAGCTCACATGCACACACTGCATCATTTTGAGGACTGTGTTCGATCACCATCCAATAAGTTTTTGGAGCTGAACGTGGAGGAACTCTGTGACATCCTGAAAGAGGATGAGCTAAACATTAAGCATGAGAAAACTGCTTTCGATGCTGTAATCAAATGGATCATGCATGAACCTCGCATCAGAAAACAACACATCACGACCCTGCTGTTAAAGGTGAGCCCTAGTACACTAGACTGGAGGGTCCTGAGCGTTATTAGGGCACACTCTTAATTAGGATCCTGTACTGGGTCACATTTGGTTAAAATGAGTTTATGCCCTAAAAAATTCTGTAGGCCATGAGACGAGCAAGCATATGGTGAGCGATTTAGTGCAAGTATTACTGAAGTTTGATTATATTTTTAATTGTAAAAATAACCAATGGCAAAAGAGCAAACTGACTGGACAGCAATACATATGGTGGTGTTGAGGGGAATAAAGAAAGCATGCTAATAGTAAGGAAATCTTCTTACTGATAAACCCTTGTTTACAAAAGAATGTTTTTGACTACTCCTTTTCTGACCATGAGAAATCTCAAATCTGACATTCTGCTGTCAGTCATGATTTGATTGGGATCTCATTTGGTGTGAAACTTCTGCTCGTGTGTGCTGTGTGTGCTGTGTGTGCTGTGTGTGTGTGTGTGTGTGTGTGTGTGTGTGTGTGTGTGTGTGTGTTGTGTCAGCAGGTGCGTCTGGCTCTGTTGGCTCCGGAATATCTTATTGAAAATCTAAAGACAATCTTGCCGATCAGCAGCATATGGGAGTGTCAGCCTATCATCGCCAGTGCCATGAAGGCCATGTACAACGCTACCTTGGCTGGACCCCAAACCAGACTCTCAAATACTTTTACCCGCCCACGGCTCCCGTATTCCGTCTTGTTTGCCATCGGCGGCTTTGCTGATGCAGCGCCTACGAATATCGTGGAAACCTACGACTCGAGGCTAGACAACTGGATGTTTATTTCCAGCACAGAACCAAGAGCTCGAGCGTATCATGGCACTGTGCTCCTAGACGGTTTTGTGTACATCATTGGTGGTTTTGACACCATGGAATACTTCAACACCGTATGCAGGTTTAATCCCCGGAATGGAAGGTGGAATGAGCTGTCACCCATGCACTCACGCCGCTGTTATGTTAGCGTGGCTGTGCTGAATGGATACATCTACGCAATGGGAGGTTTTGATGGTATCGAGCGGCTCAACACGGCTGAGCGTTATGACCCAAGCACCAACCAGTGGCGCCTCATCCCATCCATGCACGATCAGCGAAGCGATGCCAGTGCTGCCATCTTAAATGACAAGGTAAGCCTTTATTATTTTTTTACATATACAGTATATGAACAAAAAATATCAGAACATCTGGAAAGAAAATTGCATTAGTGACATTAGACACTAATGCTGTTATGCTAATTTGCCTTCACTTCCCATGTCAAGGTTTGCCCTCCTCAGTGACGCACCTGCTAAGAAATGTGAAAGCGCTTTGGTTCTAGGAGACTTTATCTTAAGACATTGAATTAGCTAGGTCTTTAAGGGCTCTAAGGATCAGGTGTATACTGGGAACCAGGGCACTAGACATCAGGTAAGCTTAGGGTCTTGGACAAATTTGTGTCAGGTCTTTGAAGAATTTGGACAGAAAAGCACGGGAGGAGCAAGATGTGTCAAGTAATAATTTCTTACACGATCTCTCTGATGAATTCAGAACAAACAGTATTCCCTTTAGTAGTCAAAGCTGATCATGGTTGAAGAATGAGAGGAAAGTGTTGGAGGGTAGAGGAAAAGATTATGGAGAGGAGTTGGTAGGAAGAGCAAAGGTGAAGGAAGTACTTGTATCTATACCTGAAAAAGGACTAGGAAGTGAAGGCCAAATCCAATACATTTCCACACTTGGGCGAGGAGTTGTTGAACATCAACAAGAAGGAATTTAGAAGAGACAAAAGGCTCAAGGACTGTTCGAGGGGTCAAGTATAAAACACTAATATGTGTCCATATACATGAGGCCGGTAGATAATGCTGGTGAAATATTAAATCTTTTCTTAACTCTATAGTTTGATTACTGCAATTCCTTAATGTCTGCATGTTCCAGGTAGAAGCATAAGGAAGCTCTGCTTAGTCCAGAATGCAGCAGCTAGAATCCTAAATACAAACAGAGGATAATAAACACATCCCTCATATTTCTTCCGTACTACATTGGCCCTCAGTTACATTTGCACAGATTATAAAATGTTACTGACCTATAAAGGTAACTGAGCAAACGTTTTTCAATGACCCCCATCACTAATTCAATAAAAAGATGCAGGCTATTGGTTGGTACCTCAAGTATCAAGGGTACAGACGGGGCAAAGCTTTCTCTTACAAAGCCACACAGTTATAGAACAGCCTTCCAAATGGTGTTCAGTGTACTGGTAAGGTGACCACAAACTGTCAGCCATATAGTGTACGCTATAGCAGAGTTAATTGGGGGTCAGGAGTCAGGGTCAACTGTAATGCATTGCTCAGGTGCAGAAATAGTTAAGGGTTTGTTTGTAAATTCTTAATGTTATTTAATGTTCCGATCTCTTAGAAGACCTGGAAGTATACACAGCCAAAACTTTCAATTTCCAATTATATTTCTATTTCGCTTTTAACCATAGACATTGTACCAAAGCAGTTTGATTTTTTTGTCGTTGGATCCTTTAGATATACATCTGTGGAGGCTTTAACGGAAATGAGTGTCTTTTTACGGCTGAGTATTTTGACCCTCGTTATGAGCACTGGACGCTGATCGAACCGATGAATGTGCGCAGGAGTGGCGTAGGTGTGGTCGCGTTGAAAAATCAAGTGTTTGCGGTAAGAACTGACCATATGTGAAAGTATGAGAATAGAGAATGAGAGTATAAGAAGTATGTGAAACTCGAACACGCACACAATCGTGTACACACACACACACACATAAACTTGCACGTGCTTCTGTTCGAGCTGGTTGTGTTTATTCTTTCATTTAGTGTGACAAGCCATGATGTTTTACAGATTGGTGGTTTTGATGGAGGCAGTCGCCTGCAGAGTGTCGAAGCCTATGAACCTTACGCTGACTCTTGGAGGCTTCTCACCCCCATGTTTAACCCACGGAGCAACTTTGGCGTCGAGGTAACAAACAGCATCATTTCTTGAATCCAACTCTAACCCCTGGAGTGAATGAAATAAACCCACCTCTTTACCACATCAGTTTTTACTTCTATTGCTTCCAGGTGATGGATGGCTTCTTGTACGTGGTTGGTGGCTATGGAGGTGAAGGCACCAACTCTAACTGCGAGCGCTACGATGAGAGCACAAATCAGTGGTATGAGCCGTTTACTGTTTGATTCCGAAAGCTGGGTGTTTTACCTCAGTGTAGTAAAAGCCAAACCCAAGGATAAGTATTGTAAAGATGTTCTCCATCCATCCATCCAGCCATTGTCTATCGCCTATCTGGTACCGGGTGACGAGGGAATTGTCTAACAAAGATGCCCAGACCGGCTTCTCCCCACATACTTTCAGTACATATGTTTCCAGGCCAGCCGAGAGATATAGTCCATCCTGCATCTCTTGGGTCTGCCCTGGTGCCTCTTACTTCGGGTGACACCTTCCTAGGGAGAAGTGCAGGAGACATCCGTTGTAGATTCATGAGCCCCCTTAATCGGAATTGGCTCCACTCACTGTGGAGGAGCAGTGGCTCTACTCCGAGCTCCTCCCTGATGGTCGAGCTCTTCACCCAATCTTTAAGGATGTGCCCAGACACCTCATGGAAAAAAATTATTTCGGCTGCTTGTATCTGAGATCTAGTTCTTTCAGTCACGACCCCAAAGCTTATTAGCATAGGTGAGGGTGGGAACATAGATCATCTGGTAAACTTGAGAGGAGCTCAGCTCCCTCTTCACCACAACGGATCGCTACATCGACCGCATTACTGCAGAAGATGCAGCGATCTGTCTGTTGATCTCTCTCTCCATCCTTCCCTCACTTGTTAGATCCAAAGTTACTGTAAAGATGTTCTGAAATTCTGATGATGACAAAAGCTTGATTTTTTTGCAGGTTCGACATTCAGAGCATGAACATTTCCCGCAGTGCTGTGAGCTGCTGTGTACTTTCCGGGCTGCAGAACGTCAGAGACTACACTATCGCGCGTGAAGATCTGGACTAGGTTACACACTTGCATTTCCTTCTGCTGAAAGAAAAAAAAAACCCCAAACGGTACCGGATCACATGTGGCTGAACCTTGCGCTCCAGCTGTCTGGTTCATAAGTGTGTTCAGAAAGAGACACACACGCACACAGTGTTTTTCAAGCATTTTATTGCAGTTCATGTCTTGCAGTGCGACAGAAAATTATATTAGGTGGTATACTATGGCATCCCATATAACCGTATGTATGAAGGTTATGAAATTTTGCACACCGTACAGAACACAGTAGGATATTTTACCATAGCATCTTTGAAAATTTGACCTGTTGGTGGCACTAGAGAGATTGTGACAGATTCCAAACATGTTCATAGTCATAACCTATGCCGTGTAGGCCCTAAAAACAAAATTCTTTTTTTCTTCTGATTTCATGGATCATGCAGCTTCAAATGCACCCTTTGACATCATCAGGTTTTCCTGTCAGTAACTTTGAATTAATCAAAAACCATAATTTGTAAAACTCCTAGCTCGTTTGGTCCAAAATTGGTAGGTAGCAGATGGAGAAATTCTTAAACTCTCGTTGATAGCTTTTACGGTTCTTGATACCACCTGTACGACTTTTTCAATAACCACACTAAACTGTACCATTTGTACCATTTATTATTTATACCAAACTGTACCATACAAGGCTGTATCTTGGTCATGCTTTGATGTACTCACACGTACAACTTTGCAGCTGTGTTCTGAGGGTGCATACAGAGTTTTATAATAGCGCCACCTACTGGTCCATAGATATGAAATTTTTTATTTCTGCTCATAACGTTTGATTACTTTGGATTGATATCATAAATTTGGTCTTGTTGTGTTCAGTCATGAATGCCGAATCAAATGGTATCTGATTTTCTCTGGTTGGCCATTCTGGGCGTCGCCCATTTTTTATTTTGACCTTAAAATGCAGTATTTAACAAAAGCAATTGCGCATCATTATGAAACTTGGAATGCTTTCAACATTGCTATATTCAGAGGAACTTGCAAAGTTTGGGGCCAGTGTCACCTAGTGGTCACAAGATTTAAAAAATGTACGAAAAGATGGCAGGAAATGGCATAATAGGGTGAGTTTGAATCACCATGAGCTAAGGAATCAGAAGCAAGAAATATTTGGTTCTACGACGTGCGAGTCACAAGTTATGACAATAAACTTTAAACTTTGACAAAGAGTGAAACTTTGAAGTGTTTTAGTGCAAAATATTTTATGACTAAAAAGACTACAATCCACAGATGTCCTGAAATACTTCTCTCGTACTGTCTTTGAGAGGCCTGCTTGCTTGCAGCTATATTTATCAGTGTTTCTCATTGGTTCAATGACAAAACAGAGTAAATTGATAAATATTCTTCAAATCCATTTATTTATTGAAATATTTTTGAAATTATTTATTAAAATATGGTGAGATTTTAACTTGAAAAATAAAGATTTCTTGTGAAAGTGTTGTGACAATTCACCTGTTGGAGCATAAAACAATGACCAAGGCAGGCAGGATTTATTATTGAATCAAGAATTAAAGTTTTATTTGCTATAGCAAAGACTTATTCTGTTCACAGTCATTGCGGGGAGGAGAGGTGACTATCCCCACTGAGCTTCCATGTTTTAAAAGCTTCTAAGACATACACATGTCTGGCAACTGTATTTACACGTACACTTCCCAGGCACCCCTGAAGCTGTTACCAGCCAATCAAAATGGTTACCATGTGATATCGGACACAATGGCCAGCAACCGTATTCACACTGTGTTAAGATTGCACTATAGCCCGCCTACTCATAAACCTCTACCACAATGCAGTTTGTCTCCAAAGCCCCGACAAAGCAATGATCAAGAACTTGAGAGTAAAATGGCAAGAGTGAAAATTAATTCAGGAAGGAAAATAAGAGGCAGAGACGCAGACATAGGTTAGCTAAAGGGAAGGCTGTAACAGGTCTAAATGAAGGGTATAAATCACAGGTAAAAACACCTAGGGACCAGACCTTACAACTTCTGCATGCGGCAGTAAATCTTATGGAAAAATTTACTAAATTAGATGAACAGATGCAATGTAGATGCTGCTGAAATAGGACAGGAAAGGCCAGGGAGGCAGCTGTTGTTTTCCCACAGACAGCTGCCAAGAGAGACGATGATGCTGACGGGCCTGATTCTGATGACAACTAATACCATAACATGAGTGAAAGAACCAAGTGCACTCGTGAAAGATGCATTTTGTTTTGTGTAAATCAATCAAAGAAGCTTTTATGCCTGCATGCTATTTGGTTTAATACATGAGTATGTAGTAAAAGATGCGTTTTGTTTTGTGTAAATCAATCAAAGAAGCTTTTATGCCTGCATGTTATTTGGTTTAATACATGAGTATGTAGTAAAAGATGCATTT
Source organism: Liobagrus marginatus (assembly GCA_028566295.1). Lineage (NCBI taxonomy): Eukaryota > Metazoa > Chordata > Actinopteri > Siluriformes > Amblycipitidae > Liobagrus > Liobagrus marginatus. The sequence continues at coordinate 9,493 of JAOUQX010086481.1, forward strand.
TTTTTTTGTGTAAATCAATCAAAGAAGGTTTTATGCCTGCATTTGATTTTGTGTAAGAAATGCTCGCTTCATGAAAGCTGCATTTTGTTTTGTGTAAACCAATCCAAGAGGGCTTTATGCCTGCATTTGATTTTTGTTTAATACATGCTCACATTATGAAAGCTGCATTTTATTTACCAAGCGTTCAAGATAACCTTAGATGAAATGATATAAAGGAGAGATTTTCAAAAGATTGTGTGTTCAACTCGGCGTAGCTAAGATCAGATAGCTGTGGGGATTGCAAAGTGCCATTGCAATTGATGGGAGATAAGTTAAGCAGGATTGCTTACTTATTTAGGAAAAGATACTTTCAAAATCTCTTCTGATTTCTTTTAATTTCTTTGAGACTTAGATTTTTATCCTATGACTTTTTCTTTTTCTTTTAGACTAATACTTTTATCATATGTAACCAAGGTGATTAAACCTTAATAAATCTTCAAAAGGTATACGAAGTCTCAGGTGTTTGAGTTCTCAAATTAGCCTAGGGTCAAGAAGATCAAGTCCAAAGAAGCCAAAGGGACTCCACCAGGGTGGTGAGTATCTTTAAAATAAAGAAACATACAGAAGGTATTTGTGTTGACCTATCCCCGTGCAACGGAGGTCTTATCTTTAAATACATAAGGCAGGAAACTCCACATAGAATCCACGGATAATTCTAGGGGGATCTCAAGTATAAAACTTAGGTCTTAATTATATACCAATATTCCCCGGTTTCCTATGGGATATTAGAACAAGGATATGCATGGGATATGGAGCATATCACAGACCATCTGTTTTATATTATTTAATAATTTATTAGTTAAAAACTTTATTCGTTTATTTCTAAACGATGTCCAAAATGAGATTCTCTCTCTCACTCCCGCGCGCACACACACACGTATGTGACCACATGCTCCTTTGTTATGACACCCACGTGGGTAGATGAGAGATTTCCGAATTAAATACGTTACTAAATTAAAGTATGTAAAAAAGCAAAAACATTACCAAACAATTTAAAAGTTCATAAGTTTTATTTTGAATGTTCTCACCAGTTACATAATTGCATACACAGACAGCTTCTACGTTTCCCAACAGCTGCTGCTTATTCAGACATGTGATGTTAATTTAGTGTTCCCATCACTTAGTTTCAAAGGTAGACAACAAACAGATGTTGGTCAATATAATAAAATATACGATCTTCACTAATTGTTAAAATACACACCTCTGAACATAGAGCCACACCCCCTTTAAAAATCCGCGGGTTTTAAAAAATGGTTCGGTGACGAAGTGGACGTGAAATCTTTGAATGACAGACACAGGCTCTTTTTGTCAAATGAAAACGACTACGTTCTTCTTTGAATCAGGTAAGAAATATTTTTTATGTAATAGATTGATTATCAGTTTGCTATTAACTTATATTTTAAAATATATTGCAATGATGTAATTAGATTTACTAAATGTTTTATTTTTTATTACAGAACAACTACTGAGTAAATAACTTGAACATATCATCTAGAACAAAACAATTGAGGTAATAAAATGTTAATCTTTTAACCCAAGTTTATTTGTTACCTAGTATATTAATTAACTAATACTAATAATATATTATAAATAACAATAATTTAATTTAATAAATAATTAATATAATATATAATAATTCATTTGTATGTCAAGAGATCACACTATGATATGCTACCATGCCAGCTTTCGAGTTTCTAGGCCCTATGAGTCATTATTTGTCTGTGTGGTATGTGAGAGTGTCATAACATGTTGTAAAAGGGTCAGAGGGGGATTGTTATGTCTGTGTTTAGTACGCAGACACACTGTATATTGTTAAAACACTTTCTTTATTTAACGCTGTAACGGTACATCTTCATCCAAACCTTTCTACTTCTACTTCTCCTTACTTTCTTCCTACTACAATCCCTTGTGGCAACATCCAGTATTACCTTAAAGGATAC
>JAOUQX010086505.1:0-11465 GCA_028566295.1 Liobagrus marginatus
TTGTGGAAATTTTATTACACAATAGTTTGGAACACATTGGTTTTATTTCTATTACCAAAAGGGTGGATATGTAATGGATTTTACAGGGTTCCAGATTAAATTTTATACCCAGGTAATAACCAGGTCACAAAGGTCTTTGTGAATAGACGTCGCATTATTTAGACCTTCAGAAAACTGGTTCTGGCCAGATCGTTGGTAATAAAAAATAAAACCAAGACAAGTTTTGTTCGAAGGTTCGGAATGTTCTCAAAACATGGATAAACGTTCCTGGTGAAGGTTTGTTTTGAGCGACATAATGCCTGTGCATCTATGTGTGTGTGTAAGACTGTTTGCATAAAAACAAGATCTTTGATTATTCAAAATCTGTCACTCTGAAACATAGCTTCACGCTGGCCTCAGACTGCACCCATAGATCCATCTAATACTTGGCTTAATACCTTGATTACTTTACTAAATATTTAATCTCTTTACTTTAATACTATAATACTTTACTACTTTAATACATTTTTTTGTTAAATTACCTCTTTGACTGATCTCGTCTCCATAATCCATTAAGGTTGGATTTCCACAACACGCACATTATTTAGGCAATTTTAAGGTGCCATTTTCTCTCTCCACTACTCCACCACTGACCAGGTGGTATGTACATCCACTCACCTTAATGCCTCTCTCCACATTGTGCACATATTAGACACTTTTCACAACATTTTTGAGGCATTGACAGCTTTTTCTGTATCTTTGTAACATCCGATCAGACTCCCATCCTGCAGAGGGAGCCCTCCCCCGAATACTGAACTCTGCCCCTTTCCTGTGTCCGCCACATCAGTATCTGCCAAGACACATCCTGTTTATGTGTATTTAAGCCATGTGTTCCCTGTGCCAAATCGTGAAGTATTGCCAGTTTTCCTGCCTTACCAAACCTTGTTTTCCGTTCATTGTGTAAACTCTAGTAAACTAGCGATTTATCCCAACATCTGCGTTGTGTATTCTCTGTTCGGTTCCGCATCACGGAAGAAAGCACCACATCCGCATATGGATCCAACCTGGTCTACCGGTACCTTACAATCTTATGTTCAAGCAACTGCGCTGAGTGCATTGTCTGTGAGCAATAGCACTCAACAATGCCTCTAAGACAGCGTAGTCTGGAATAAACATTTGGCAGTAAGAAAAATCCCTAAACATTACATAAACAGTTTTTTTCGTGATTGGTTTAGGGGCTTTTCTAAATTGCTATTATTCTGTTTGACTAGAGTCTTTTTCCCCCATTAGAGATCAGATGACCTAAAAATTACACTTCTAGCTGTATGAACTGTTTGGACAAGCTTGTTTTGTATCCCTCCTAGGCAAGGTGACAGAGCAAAGCTCCTGTATCTTTTTCACGCTGTTCTTTTGTGGGTGCCACCAATAGGCAATCATCTACAGTATTGTTCAAACTAATAGCAGTACAATGTGACTAACCAGAATAATCCAGGTTTTTAGTATAATTTTTATTGCTACGGGGCAAACAAGTTACCAGTAGGTGCAGGAGATTCTCAGAAAACAAACAAGACCCAGCATTCATGGTACATGTCTTCCGTTGACTGTACAAACTCAAAACTATTTTGTACAAACGTTTTTGTTTCTAGGATTTAGCAGTCCTGTGAATCACTAAAGTAATATTTAGTTGTATGACCAGTTTTTTTTAAAACTGCTTCATATCTGTGTGGCATGGAGTCAACCAACTTGTGGCACCTCTCAGCTGTTATTCCACTCCATGATGGTCCCTTGTGGTCTACCTCGACCCCGTTTCTATGCTCGTCCCATACCAATCGTTAGTTTCCACTTTTACATAAAGAGCAGGGGTCTGGGGTCGTACATTACCATCTGGAGATTATTTACGACTTCCACTTCGAAACCGCTAGGTTCACTTTCAGGCTGAGCTGCATTTTACACATTTAATCTTGTCCTAACAGATTTATAGGGCAGCACTCCAAAATGGGAAATAAAAACAAAAACAATATGTTCCCTCATTCGCACCTAAAAGGTGTGGAGAATCGTTCTGTAACTGAAAATCCCTCTGTCCTTTTTTCTCAATTTGGTTGAAGACAACTCTTATCCAGTTATCATGTTTTCCACAGATGAAACAGCCCTACCTCAGTCCGCTGCCTCGACTGCTCCCCCTTCTCCTGCCCCTGCCTTGACCAGTTGGTCCATGCATCATGGCCAGCTGAGCTGTATGAATGTTTTTTCCTGTTTCTATTGGGTGTCAGCATTCAGTAACTTCTCTGCAAGGAATGCGTGCTGGTCAATCAGAGAAAGTTTACCAAAGGCCGAGGTGATTCACGTTTGTTTGACCTGCTTTGTAATGTACTCTTTCAGTCCATTTAACCAGCTGTTTTTCATCATCAGACATCTCAATTCATGCAACATGGGTCTGAACTCTCTGCAGGAACATACCAGTTTATCTCCAATTTTCATTCCCCCACCTCTCTTGGGTCGGTAAGCTGTCTGGCAGCGTCTTCGATGTCAGACATATTCCATGCTTGGTAAACAAGGCGCTCCTTCTGGACCTGCCACCTCTACCATGGGAAGAGCAAAGTCTGAGTGAACACATCTTTGGGTTTGAAGCAAGTTCAAGTTCATTTCATTTCTATAGCACGTTTTAAACAGTCGAAGGCTGACAAAAGTGCTGTACATTGAGATCACAAATAAAAACAGTATACTATACTTAAAAACCACAGTAAATATCACAATTTAGTCAGCAAAGGTTAAATGCTACATAAAATAAATATGTTTTAAAACTATACTTGGAATCAGAGAGAGTGGAAGCCTTTCTATTATAGTTCGGAAGATTGTTCCATAGAGTAGGACCAGCTACAGAAAATGCCCAGTAACCGTAGACTCTTAGACTCCTTCCTGGGACATATGGAGGGAGGAGATCTGTCAGATATATAGGCGCCAAATTGTTTAAGGATTTATAGACCATTAGGAGAACTTTAAACTCGATTCTGAAGTGAATCGTTGGCCAGTGTAATGATTTTAGGATGGGAGTGATGAGGTCATAGATGCTGCATTTTGAACTATTTGTATCCTGGAAATTTGTGTTTTCAATATTCCATAATATAGGGCGCTACGATAGCCCAGTTGTTAAGTGATGAAAGCATGAATTGCAGCCTCTAAGGAGCTCTCAGAGAGAAAGGGCTTAATTTTACAGAGCAAATGGAGATGGACTTGGATTGAACTGAAATGTTTGTCAAATTTTAGAGCATTGTTGAACTACATACCCAGATTTCGCACTTTAGAAGAAATATTTGGGTTTAAAACCTTAACAGGTTGCCTGATAAAAATGATAACTTCCATCTTGCTGGTATTTAGGAAGAGAAAATTTTCTGCGAGCCATGATTTAATGTCCTCCAGACACGTTAGAAGTGCGCATTTTTTTAGTACTTGTCACAGGCAGATGCAGTTGCATATCATCCGCATAACAATGAAAAAGAACTTCATGATTCCTTAGAGCTGAGAGGAAGTAAGTATAGAGAAAAAAGAGCAGGTGCCAAAGCCGAGCCCTGAGGCACACCACAGGTTAGGTTGCCAATAGAAGTGGTAAAGCTACCTATTTTGACAGAAAAACTTCTGGATCTCATGGTCAACGGTGTGAAGAGGACAAATCCAGCATAACAAAAATGACTGAATCCCCGAATCAGTAGCCATTAAAATATAATTAAGAACCCTTGACCCTTGTTTCTGTACTATGTATTGACCATGGAACCATCATCTGTCTGCTTAGTGCTCTTTGCCCTGGTATGGGTGCTGACTGGTGAAGTCATGATCCCATTCTGGTATTCATAGTCAGGGGGATTTTCTCTGAATACAAGTAATGGGTGGAGTGGCGGGGTTGAGATGGTTCAGGTTGGGTCACAGGTTGTCTGTCGTCTGTGGATTGCTGATAAGCAGGAATTTTGTTCTGAGGCGGTGGTCTGATTTTGGATGGGCAGCCATCCTGGTCAGGGTCTGAAAAAGACTTAAGACACTAGACAGCAGAAACAGCATTAAGGGTTAGTATTTGTAAGTGTGTGTCCTGCGACTCCTAATTTGAGCTTCTGTCAGCCACATATTATAAGCAGCCCAGTCCCCTGGCCCATTTCCCCTTTTTCTGACTTGCCTTTTTTTGTTATCACGTTCTTGTAATCTTTATTTCAACCTTTTAAACTGTCTCTAACTAAATTGTCCATTTTCTGGATATCCCCACTCCACTGTGGCAGAACGAAATAAGGTGTTCCGTTTGCCTCTGAAATAACACAGGTAAGGGTCAGGTGAACCAATGAGAGGAGGGTACACCAGGAGACAAAGGGTTAAAAGGTGACGTGTGCATGGCTGTCTTTTTTTTTTACGGCTGTAGGATTTTACCTGGGAGGCGAACGGATGTAAAGAGAGGAAACACAGCGTTGTGAGGGAATGTAAGCTTTCCAGTCTGGGTGATCGGTGTGGAGTGAAAAGAACCAGAGCGGTGGTGGTGAATCACAGACAGTTCAACAGGCGGATTGACACAAATTATTGGAGAAAAAGTTTGGTTAAAGCACGAGGCGCGCGCACTTTCCCAGCTCGGGGTCGATTCCCGGCATAGTGGCATAGAGTGCTTGCTTCACTGAGAGTTTTAATGATCCAGCGGACAATCCAGTGTGAAGTATTCACGCCACCTCATGCTCATACACGCACACAAACTCACTGCACAAAGTAAGGTCTTTCGTTTGGTTGGGGGTGTTTTTGGGGTTAATTCAGTTTCTACAGTTTGCGGGGAGTTAAATGTGAATATATGTTTACGATGTTTATGCCGAAATGCAGTTGATATTTCTGTGTGTATGTCAAAACGATCAGCATGATATCTTAAATCCTTCCCATGTAGTGGTGGTTTCCAACTATGTGCAGTCACACGTGAATCTTGACAGGATTTGAGGCCTGTCTGTCACCTGAACAAATAAAATCTGTGTATAGTTGACCGCATTTCATGTCTTCATGTTTGGGAGTACGGCGTAGCGGTTTCTCATCGTTACAGAGTGGCACCTGAACAGGGAGTTGAATGATCTACAAGAAATCGGGAAGTGATTAGTGTGGTTAAATTGCATGCTTAAAAATTTTGTGGGTTTTATAAGGTTACCCTAAACTCATGTAGTGAGAGACCGTAGTTGTATACATTCATATACGTGCAAACATGGCGACTAGCCCCTCATCCCCATCAATTTGTGTGGAGATGGAAGTACCTCCAGTGTAAACCCCCCAATGGCAACCACCCGCATCTCTCTCCCCAGAGGTATATTCTCCTCACTTTACCCCTAGGGATTTCCTAGGCCCACGAATACCGGTTGTGTTGTCTCCTATAACAAGTCGTCTCCTAGGGCAAACCTCTATCTGGGGCTCAGAAACAATGCACTTACCGATAGGTACAGCTTCTAAATCCCCTGCAATATCTGAACATCAGGTGTTACCAGGTGAATTACCAACACCAGGTAGAGGACTGCAGCACCTTACTCAATATGTACAAGGGGACTTGGATATGTTAAAGGCTGACGTCAAATGACAGGAGAATGTAATGACGCAACTTGCCGAAACACTGCCAGAAAAATTCTTACAGCACGCCAGGTTTATGTCAGCGGAAGTTGCCAAAATGGAGGACCAGCAAAGATGGGTGATCCAGTGTACTGCCGTTCACACCCAGAAGATAGAGCAGGAGATGGCTCAATGGTTGCAGATTACAAAGCAAATGATTAAGGAAGAATTAAACAAGGTGGAGACTACGGTTATCGCGGACATGCGCTTTCTGGTTCAACAACTGGATACTGAAATTCAACAGGATATCAAAACCACGTGTCAGAGTCTGAAAAGCAGTCAAGAACAGTATTACACAGAATTTTCTCACTACCAACCTAAATTGGATGACCCGGGTGACACCCTGCCAAAAACTCAGCCGCTATTGCCGACCCCACTCACCGAAGGTACCTGTCGTAGCCATGTCCACCGGTAGGCCTCTCTCCTCAGGTTCTCACTCTGGTACGGCCACCACGACTCCCATACCGATAGCAAAAATTGATCACTTAAAGCTTACTTTTCCTACTTTTGCTAAAACCACGGATGAATCCAATCCTGTGAGTTACATAACACGATGTCAAGATTTTCTAGCGTTATATCCGCTGGCGGAGGCGGATCTGCTAGCAACATTCCAGACAGTTTTGGAACTCCTGTAATTTGTGGGAGGTTGCTCGTACATCTGTATTCACCTGGACGGAGTTTGAAGCAGCTTTTCTGTCAGCCTTTCTTTCGGAAGATTATAAGGATGAGTTGGCAGACAGAGTCAAAAGGAGTTAGCAAGGTGAAACGGAATCGGTTCGAGTTTTTGCTTTATCATACCGAGCGTTGTGCAAGAAATGGAAACCCACTTTGACCGAGGGTGAAATTGTAAAACTGTTTCTGAAGCATCTTAAACCGTATCTCGCTAGCCATGTCTGGAGTAGAATTTCTACGGTGGAGGAATTGGTTCGGCTCGGGCATCAGTTGGAGAAAAACTATGAGCATCAACTCCAATATGAGAGTATTGGCCGCGGACACCAAAAGCAGAAGCATCTCGAGCAGGGGTAAATCAACAAATGGAAAATGCTATAGCGCAGTGTTGGCAGTGTAGACATCACCATTCTCCAGGGAATTGTCCGAGTTATTCTTTCTCAAATAAAACTTTGCAAACGCACTAGCCAGCCCAAACCAAGAAGTTTCACCAAAGGGTTTCCTCCTAATAGCGCCATATTATCGGTCAGAAGTGCACTCGTGGCTCCACCCCCGACATCAGGGGCTGTAACTCCACCTTGTGAGGTACCGCAACAACTGGTTGTTCCTATTCACATTGGGAGTTGGAGGGGAAAAGCTGTTTTAGACACTGGAGCTAGCTATACACTCATCCATGAGAGTCTGTGGAAGAATTTCATGCCTCATGAACATCTGCATCCCTGGACGTCAGGACGGCTATACTTGGCTAATGGTGAAACCGAAGTGCCATTGGGATGGGTGAAGGTATTAATTAATTTTCATAATCAGGATTTCTCCTTGAGTGCGAATCCTTGACGTATGTTGTGATTTTGGGGCTAGATTTCATCGCTTTGAGTGGTACACAGCTCAGTGTTTCTGATGGCAAGTATTTTTTTTGTGGTGGCCCTGAAAAGGAGTACTTTTTCCAACCTGGACCAGCCAGCATCCCGGATAATCAAAATACGAGTCCGAAGCAGTGCAATGGAGCACCATACCATCTTTCCTTCTTGAGTGTCATTAAACCGCCTCATCTTTTGTGTGCCTCTCACGAAACTAATTCCACACATTCAGAAGATCAACTTTTAATTGACCAAGCCATTCAGGGGACGAAGATGCTTCCCATCAACGAAGTTCAGTTACGCCAGCTTCTGGATCATATCCAGCCAGGTGTACCTGCTGGCTGGGACAAACCGAGGTCATTCAACACCGTTTGTATGTCACTCACCCGGTGCCTATCAAACAATGGCCTTATCGTCTGAACCCAGTGAAGCACGCCATCGTGCAAGAACAGATCAAAGAGATGATAAATGCAGGCATTATTGAACCTTCACACTCTGCATGGGCTTCGCCGGTGGTTCTGGTGCCTAAAAAGAATGGAAGTCTCCGATTTTGTGTGGACTAATGAAAGGTAAGTTCCCTTACTGAGAGTGATGCTTATCCGCTGCCTAACATTGCAGAGATCCTCGAGTCACTTTCTGAGGCAGCCTTTTTTTAAACCTTGGACCTCAACAGTGGGTATTGGCAAGTTCCTATGGACCCTAAAAGTAAACTGAAGACTGCATTTACTACTTAGGGAGGGCTATACCACTTTAACACTATGCCTTTTGCGCTAAAGAATGCACCAGCAACATTCCAACGACTCATGGAGATTGTTCTGAAAGGGCTGCTCGGAAGCATTTGCTTCGTTTACATTGACAATATTATCATTTATTCATCATCCATGGACCAACATTTCTGTGACATTCAGCATATCTTTCTGAAGCTACAGGAAGCAGGGTTAACGGTTAACTTGAAGAAATGCAAGTTCTGCCTTTCAGAGATAACCTTCCTTTGCATGTGGTTACTAGCCAAGGCATAATGGCAGACTCAGACAAGGTGAGAGCCATCCAGATGTACCCAGTCCCTCGGAATCTTAAAGATGTACAATGGTTCCTGGGATTAACGGGATGGTACCATCGATTTGTGCCAGGGTTTTCTAGCATTGCTGAACCCCTAAATAACCTGAAAAAAAGGGCGATCTTTTCACTGGATGCCCCAATGTCAAAGAACCTTTGATTACCTGAAAGCCTGTTTGATATCCCCACCCATCTTGGGACATCCCAATCTTTCTTTACCTTTCATGGTGTACACAGATGCTAGCAATATCAGCTTGGGAGCCGTGTTGACCCAGAGAAAGAAACCAGGCCAGGAGGAGGTGATTGCTTATGCCAGTCGGACTCTAACTTAAGCCGAGGCTAACTATGCTACTACAGAGAAAGAATGTTTAGCAGTAGTTTGGGCACTTGAAAAATGGCAACATTACTTAGAACTCCGATTATTTACATTGGTTACCGATCACGTGTCATTACAATGGGTAATGAATTCCACCAAAACCACCCGCCAACTCCTGAGGTGGGCTTCGCGACTTCAAAGATTCGACTTCGTGTTGGAATACAGGAAAGGAAAGTTGAATGTAGTGGCAGACGCTTTGTTACGGATGTACCTCTCCGCCGAGTGCAACACGTATACCAGCACGAGGGAGACCCCCGAGTTTCCCCTTACCCCAAAAAGCATCTGGGAGGAACAGCATTGGGATCCAAAAATTGTGAAACTAATTCATGACCTGTTCCCAGAGGCACCTGCTGGAACAGAACAGTATGACCTAGTTGACGGTAAGTTATGCCATGTCACTCACTTAATGGAGGGCCAAACCCACTATCGTATTGTCATTCCTAGTCGCCTTATACTTGCCCTGCTCCAACAGTATCATGCTAGCCCTCTCTGTGGACATCTTGGAATCTTCAAAACCTATAAAAGGGTGCAAGAGGTTGCCTATTGGCCGGGTATGTGGACTGATGTCAAGAAATACGTTAAGAGCTATGAGAAGTGTCAGATAACCAAAAATGAAACTAAAAAACTAGTGGGAAAACTTCAACCAATTATTATATCCAGACCCAATGAAATGCTGGGGGTGGATATTGTGGTCCGTTACCCAGGAGTTCTAACCAGTACTCATTCTTGTTGGTCTTTGTGGATTACTTTTCCCGTTGGGTAGAGCTATTTCCAATGAGACAGGCAACAGCTCCAGCTATTGTGGAAATCTTGCGACAAGACATACTTAGTCGATGGGGTGTTCCCGACTTTATCCTATCAGATAGAGGAACCCAATTTGTTTCATCCTTGTTCGCTGACTTGTGTGAGAAGTGGAATGATACTTACGCATGATATCATGATATCATATTTGTTCTGTCTGTCACCTGAACAAATAAAATCCGTGTATAGTTGATCGCATTTCACGTCTTCATGTTTGTGAGTATGGCGTAGCGGTTTCTCATCGTTACACCACCAAGAGTTAAATTGATTCACAGAACCTGGGCCATAGTTAGTCATGATAAACTGCACACTTGGATGTCTTATTAGAGAAAGATAATCATCCTGCTTTACTTCCTGAACCTCCCATCTCTGCACTTGTTAACTTGTTTAAAATATATAGTTATTCATTTTTAAAAGAATCTATTTATTTATTTATTTATTTCCTCTCCTGTAAGTATCCTCCTAACAAAATAATCTTCCCTGTGTTTATGTGGCCTCCTACAGTGACCACGTGAGGCCCAACAGCAGCTTTCCTCAAAGGTAGATCAAAGCATTTACCACCTAGCAAATTCACAAATTATAGGCAAATTTGTTCTAGCACAACCTTTATCCATTATCAAATCGACAATTTACCCTACAGCTAAATATATTTGTCAGGAATCAACTTCACAGGAGTTTCCTTCAAAGATACAACATTTTTTTTAACTTACCACTGTTCCACAGATTCCTTTGCTGAGTCAGTATAGAGATCCCCCTGCAGATTTTCTCTCACCGGTTTCCAATTTCAGTGAGCAGACAAAATAATTTGGCACCATGTTCTATGTAGGTAGGTATTCCAAGATGGTATACCTACCATATAAGTATACCATATAAGAAGGTAGTGTTTTCCAAGATGGGCGCATGGCATTCAGCATGGCTAAAAGCAAACCCTAGCCAGCCAGCTAACCCAATATTCTTTTTTCTAACGTCTGCATTCTGGATAATAAATTGGACAACATCTGACTTGAACGGACCACACAGCGAGAGTTTAGAGACTGCTGCTCTTTTTGTATTTACTGAAACGTGACTCAGTAATCGAGTTCCGGACTTGTTTCGGCAGCCTCGTTTCGTGCTGCCAGGAATTCAGCTCTGTGCAGTAAGACTCGCAGTGGTGGCGTGTGTATTTCCATCAACATGGAATGGTGCAAGAACTCTGTGCTTGTTTCTAAATACTACTCTACGCTCGTGGAGATTGTGGCTGTTAAATGTAGGGAATTTTACCTTCCACAGGAATTCGCAGCAGTGTACTTTATCGGAGTGTACATTCCCCCCAGCGCTAATGCAAAAGAGGCTTTATTTTTATTTTGTTTGTTTTGCACTGTCTGTACTTGTTGCACTTTGTGTTGTACATAGCTCTTTGTTGTCCTGTTTTGTGTTATGTGACTCTCTGTTGTTCTGTTGTGTGTGACTCTGTGCTATATGTAGCATCATGGTCCTTGGAAAATGTTGTTTCATTCCACTGTGTATCACACTAGCTGTATATGGTGTTGCAACAATAAAGCTTCTTGAACTCATGAATTTGAACTCTAATACCTTTGGGCAATCTGGCCAGACTCTACCAATCCTGGAGGAGCCCACGACTGATCCCAGGTGAAGAACCTTGGTTGAACCTCCAAAATGGAATTTAACTTACTTTTACCCTGAAGAAGAACAAGACAGACGGTTTTAGGTAAAACACAGAAGAAAGAAAGAAGGAAAGAAGGAAAGAAAGAAAGAAAGAAAGAAAGAAGTACTTTGCTATAGCAAAGGCATCTCACAAGATACGGACAAAATCTGTAACCCCGGAGAAGCATCTATCTCCTCTCCTCCTGATTTTATAGTCATTCATGGGTGTGATGTCTCTCTTATGTCTGTGTGTTAGTCTCTTCTCTTTGAGTGGTATGTCACATTGCATCTTTCCTTATCTGGCGGGAGAAGCACTTAACTTGTAAAACATGTATCCCTCAAAGGGGGGGTACACACAGGCAGAGTTATTTCACCTAACTTGGAAATACCACACCCATCCTTTACACACACACACACACACACACACACACACACACACACACACACACACACACACACACACACACATATATATATAT
>JAOUQX010086553.1:0-11460 GCA_028566295.1 Liobagrus marginatus
GTCTGCGTGCTCCAAATCCGTACGGAGGCGGTACTCACCACGCACGGATCCCTGAATTTGGCCCACGTTTTTGCACGCACTTGCAAGTACGGCGGGTTGTGACCGAGGCTTAACAGACTTCTCTCTTCAGAGAAAGAGAAAATTTTCATCCTTCTCTCTCCCCCTTTCTCTCTCTCTCTCTCTCTCTCTCTCTCTCTCTCTTTCTCACACACACACACACACACACACACACACTTCCCTCCTTCTTTTTCCTCCCTTCCTTCTTTCAATCCTGTTTTAATTTTTCAAGATGTTGAAAGTCCCATGCTTCAAAAATAGCTCTCACTATCAAATATGTACGTTCTATCATGGCTTACTAGCATCGCAAGCCAGGTATCAATGACTGTAACTCAAATATAGACAACAACAAACAAAATCGGATTGTTAACATGTCCGCTGTGCTTTAGGAAAGCTAAATGCCTGGATTTGGGGAATGTTTTTAAGTATTATTATTTCAGGCATTGCTGTCGCTGCTGTACAGTTTTGAGGATTACTACATTGAGATAGTCGCCGCTATGGTTACGACACATTGTTACTGTCATGGAAAAATTACTAGAACTTTTGAATAAATGAAATGATTACATCACAGCACAGTTGCCTTGGAGACAGTGTTTACCTTGAACTGGAGAAAGAACGAACAATGGGTGGGTGTTTCCTTCAAATCATCTATCTGTGGTAAACATACTGTACATTTCAAATATAAAAAAGATATGGTTCACTTCTGTTGACGATGCATGCATGCACTCCAGAACAAATAAGCACTGATGACAATTCTTGTGTACCTTCGTGTTTTACATTTAGGAATTTTTATTCTGGGCATCCGATAATGAGATGAATCAGGAAATTCGATTAAGGAATGCTTTTTATTTTTAAGTTCATATACTGTAAGTGCTTTTGAACTTTGATTACTGCAGTTGTATAAAAATAATAATAATAATAATAATAATAATAATGAAACGTGTACCTGGAGCATGCTTTCAGGTCCCTATCAGAAGTGAAATGACATTTTTGCAGCAGTGTCACTGCCGATCATGTGACACAACAGAGACTGATTACAAATAAAACAATTAAACAGGTACATTAACAGCATTTGGTAGAAGCCCTTATTCAGAGTGACTTACATGCATCTTATTTTATACAACTGAGCAGTTGAGGGTTAAGTGCCTTGCGCAGCAACTTAAAGTGGTGTGCTTTAAACATGCAACCAACATTTGTAGTCAAACATCTTAACCGCTAAACTGAAATTGTGATGCGGTGGAGCCGAAGGGCTTGGATCGAATCGCCACCTTCTACCCAACATACGAGTGAGGCACAGGCGCAGAGCTTAGTGAACACGTGAACATCTTTATTTCGTATAATAGCGGCAATCTAATACAAGTTAGAACCGAGCAATGACTCACGCTGATCTGAGTCAGCGCAGTCATTAAGTCCCTTCAATAATTACCCCCAAAGCGTGCACAGCTGTGTGTAATGGGTTGTGAATGAGTGGGTGTGTTTGTGAATGAGTTCTTGTGTGTTTGTGGACAGTGTATACACATACACAGTCTGTAGCGCCCTCAGGCGGACGGCCAGGCCACAGTCCTAGGGCGTGACAGAGCCCCACCTCCCCAGGTGCAAATTCCAGGTGCGCCACTGCTGCCATCTTTCACCTTCGGCGGGCCATGGGGGAGGCTGCCGGGTCGAACCCATGGGCCGTCGGAGGTGGGGTGGGTGTGGTGGGCCCAGGCCATGGGGACCATGGAGGCGCCAGTGAGGCCAGAGGGGGGAGCGACAGGACCAGCGAGCAGGAGGTTGTCGCTGGGTGTGCCTACGCAGCGAGAGGGGGGAGCGAGGGAGGCGCTGAGGCCAGATGGTGGAGTGAGGCATGAGCGACGTCCTCCGCCTTGTAGGCAGACCCAGCATCGTCCTCAGGCGAGCTGGTGGATGGAGCAATGTCCTTGGCTGGGCCCGGGAACGGAGTGACGTCCGACGCCAAGCGGCAGCCGCAACATGCACAACCATGGCCTTGGGCACACGGGTGGGGTCAGGGTCTCCCTTTCTGCTGTTATCGGGCCTAACACCTGGTTTGGGGTTCGCGCTAACCTCGGGCATGTGAGGAGGGCTGACACAGGGTTCGGGAGATAGCTCAGCACCGCAACTAAGGGTGTCACGATGTACAGGGTCAGACTCGGGCTCAGAAGGGAGTGCGGGTCCGATCGACTGTTCAGGAGGGACCTCGGGACCATGGCATGCCTGCACGGCATGCCATACAAGCTTATGCCTACATTAGGGCTAGGGTCGGGGCCACTGCGAGACTCGGGAACGGGTTCAGGCTTACTACTGGACTCATGAGCGGGTTCTGGACCAGGACTGGGGGCCTGTGCTACTGCAGGGTCAGAACCAAGGGTGTTATCTACGGGACCACTTCGAGACTCGAGAACGGGATCAGAGTCGCTACTGGGCTTGTGAGCAGGTTCGGGGCCGCGACTGGGAACCAGTGTAACTACGGGACCTACACCAGGCTCAGGAAGGAATGCGGGACTGTTCAACAGTTCAGGAGGGACTTAGGGGCCGTGATACGCCTGCATCGAAGCTACAGGGCCTACATCGAAGTCAGAGCTAGGGTCGGGGCCACTACGAGACTCGGGAACAGGATCAGAGTCGCTACTGGGCTTGTGAGCCGGTTCGGGGCCGAGACTGGGAACCAGTATAACTACGGGACCTACACCAGGCTCAAGAAGGAATGCGGGGCTGATCAATGGTTCAGGAGGGAGGGCGCAGCAGACACTGATAGCTTGGGCCTCTGGCTGGGGCCCCAGAGGGAGGTGTTCAGGTCAGTTGGACCGCATCAGTCAAGCTCTCACCAGCTGACAGTCAGCTGTTCCAGGACAAGCACCAATCCAGTCCCGACACCTATCACAGCGACCAATTAAAGCCCCATTCATTCCGCCTGTCTATCGCTAGCCGCACGCTGTATCCAACACCCTCCCCTATCCCCAACTCCACCTATCTGGATCCCTAAATCTAAACGGTCGTCCGGTCGAGATGCCTCCAGCTTCAGAAATTAAGTCACCAGCTTCAACACGTATCCGGCATTACAACACTAGCGCAACAAGGACAGTAACTACGTACGCACGCACGTATGACATCAGATCCTTTCCTAATCCTTTCCGTACCCCAAAGGGGGTTTGACTCACCGCTCTCCATGCCCCGTCCAAGCAAAGCGCACGAACGGGCGTGGGAGTCCGCCCAGAACAGATCCATACCACGAAACTTAACCGCATGCATTTATCATTATAATAAATAACATTGACGGAAGCAGCCTGACCGAAATGCTCTAAATACAATGTAATTACATTAGGGTACTCAAATGCTCTGAATAAAATATAATTATATTAGGGTGCTGAAATGATATAAATAAAAATCTAATTACATTAGGGTAATAAAATGCTGTAAATAAAATCTAATTACATTACGGTACTGAAATGCTCAAAATAAAATATTATTATATTAGGGTACTGAAATGATGTAAATAAAAATCCAATTACATTAGGGTAATAAAATGCTCTAAATAAAATGTAATTACATTACGGTACTGAAATGCTCTAAATAAAATTTAATTATTTTAGGTTAATGAAATTCTCTAAATAAAATCTAATTATATTAGGGTACGGAAATGCTCTGAATAAAACCTAATTACATTATGGTACTGATATGCTCTAAATAAAATAGAATTACATAACGGTACTGAACTGCTCTAAATATAATATAATTACATTAGGATACTGAAATGCTCCAAATAAAATATAATTACATTAGGGTACTAAAATGCTCTAAAGTAAATATAATTACATTAGGGTACTGATATGCTCTAAATAAAATAGAATTACATTACGGTTGTAATGCATGTCTCGCTCCGAATGGCTGTCTTCGGATGGCGAGTCTTTAACTGGGACGTAGATACGACGCAGATGCAGACTTCAGTGACATAACTCATTATTTGGAGTTCACAAACACACGTCCTCTATTAAGGAACACAAACTAACGATCTGCATTGAGCTGTGTCAACGCATGCTCTTTTATACAACACATAATTCGCCCTAAACTCAACACAGGTGCGCGTGTTTAACTAAGGCATGGTAAACTTAACATAATTAGTAACCTGGCAATCAGTGTGTGCGCAGTGAAGCATGTGGAATAACCAACAAACACAATAAGCACATGCGTCCGCGTTACAATGGCACTGAACTGCTCTAAATAAAATATAATTACATTAGGGTACTGAAATGCTCTAAATAAAATATAATTACATTAGGGTACTAAAATGCTCTAAATTAAATATAATTACATTAGGGTACTAAAATGCTCTAAATTAAATATAAGTACTTTAGGGCACTGAAATGCTCTAAATAAAATATAATTACATTAGGGTACTGAAATGCTCTAAATAAAATATAATTACATTAGGGTGCTGAATTGCTCTAAATAAAATCTAATTGCATTACGGTACTGATATGCTCTAAATAAAATAGAATTACATAACGGTACTGAACTGCTCTAAATAAAATAGAATTACATAACGGTACTGAACTGCTCTAAATAAAATCAAATTATATTAGGTTACTGAAATTCTCTAAATAAAATCTAATTATATTAGGGTACGGAAAAGCTCTGAATAAAACCTAATTACATTATGGTACTGATATGCTCTAAATAAAATATAATTACATTAGTGTACTGAAATGCTCAAAATAAAATATAATTACATTAGGGTACTAAAATGCTCTAAATTAAATATAATTACATTAGGGTACTGATATGCTCTAAATAAAATAGAATTACATAACGGTACTGAACTGCTCTAAATAAAATATAATTACATTAGGGTACTGAAATGCTCTAAATAAAATATAATTACATTATGGTACTAAAATGCTCTAAATAAAATCTAATTACATTAGGGTACTGAAATGCTCTAAATAAAATATAATTACTGTAGGTTCTCAGGGCTTGCCTGGGCGAACAAAGGTTGAGAGCGTTGGATCCAAATGCAATACCAAATAGGCAGCAGAGTAGCACAATGTAGAGGTAGAGAGTCACGACGCATAGGTATAAACAAATCCTTAGAACGATGATAATAATCCACGTAAAAGATACAAAAGTCTTGGTCCTTATAATAGTCAAAGGTAAGATACAAAATAGGATTAGAATGTCCACAATACAGTACTTAGCGAGGAGCTAGCAGCAGAGGTGCTCCTTATATACAGTCTGCCTCGATAGTGAAAGATCTTAAACCGGAAGTGACGTCAAAAAAGTTACTAAAACTCCGGTGAACGGCGTCGTGATGTTACAATTACATTAGGGTACTGAATTGCTCTAAATTAAATGTAATTGCATTACGGTACTGAAATGCTCTAAATAAAATATAATTACATTAGGGTAATGAAATGCTCTAAATAAAATCTAATTACATTAGGGTACTGAAATGCTCTAAATAAAATTGAAATACATTAGGGTACTGAAATGCTGTAAATAAAATATAATTATCGTACATTAGGGAACTGAAATGCTCTAAAATAAAATCTAATTACATTACGGTACTGAAATGCTCTAAATAAAATCTAATTACATTAGGGTACTGAACTGTTCTAAATTAAATGACTTTCTTTTTATGAGAAGAATTTCATTAGGGTTGGCACAGTTGCATTATAGGTAGGCAGTACTGCTGCCCTGTACCACCAACGGTATTGCTCTGGGTTTTCCACCAAATTTACGAAAAACACACCTAGTCTATTAACTGACTTCAGTATTTAACTGACATCAGTCTATTTAAGTGTGATAATATTTGCCTCTTACTTCCCTTTGAGGAGACACATTTCTTTTTTTCCACCTTGCACCCTTCTACATCACTCTAGCTGTTGTGATAACAAAGGAATGACTGAATACAAGGACAGGTTCTGGGCTCCAGCTAAGTAGGGTTTAGTTCACGGGGTACTGCCGTTACAATAATGTTGAAATGAGTATGCCAAAGGTACTTATAGTTTCCACAACAACTACCTGCTTATAGAAGTTTTGTTGCAGTTTTCTTTAATGACCTTTGCTACATGAGAGCATGTGTAATGAGACAATGATATCTCTAGCAGCGATGGGAAAAGTACACACATCCTTTACTGCAGTAGAGTTATAGATACTCGTGTTTAAAACGACTGTAAAAGTAATCACTTTTTTACACAAGTTAAAGTAAAGAAGTACGGGCTCTGACATGTACTTAAGTAAAAAGTAGCCATTATTACTAATATACCTATTAAAGTGTCATGCTGGTAACTGGACTTCACATCATATTAATACTTTCACTGCTAAGTTTAAAAATATTCTAGCCATCCACCAGAGGGAGTTTATTAAGGCGGCCGATATAGTAGAACGTTTCCCCTAATGGTTTCTATGGCGACGCGTCATTCTTACCACATGACACACTGTAGCTACAATAACAATGTATTACAAATGTATACGGCCATGGGGGATCAGGAATGCCTCTGTTCTCAATCATGTTTACATCGCTGACTCGCTCTGTCTCCTCCACCTTAGCCATTTATGTTGCTTTCTGCTTTGCTTGTTGTTAGCATCATAAACTAACCGACGTTTACGGTGCGGGATAACCAGCAAAACACCTACGGTACCTTTCGGTAAAAGCCGAAATGACAAAAAATAGATTGTTTGTTGGAAAAGGCGCGTTCACATTGTGTGAACAAGGAATGCACAAGAAATAATATCGATTATGCGACCAAACAGATTAAAGCTAAAGCAACAAGCCTGGTTTAATAATGTAAGAAATAGAAAGTAAAGATATTTGTGTACAAATGTAAAGAGTAAAAGTAAAAAGTCATTATAAAAATAAATAGTGAAGTAAAGAACTTGTACAGTACCATGTACTTCCCATCTCTGAACTTTATTTACATATCAGCAGATGTGGACAGTAGTAAAATATTTTTACTTTACTCAAGTAAATTTAAAAAGTATCTGTACTTTGTCAGAGTGTTTTTCTTTGTAAAACATTTACCATACTATATTCCAAAGCATAATATACTGTTTAATGCTGTAATGGGAATTACATTGTTAAATTAACAAATGAAGTTTGCTCTATATATATTTATGCAGTTAAGGCTGAGCTAGTAAGTGTCTGTGTGGAGCGCGAGAACGTTTTAACCTGTTGTGAAAAGGTCAGAGGTGGAATTAGGAATGGAGGTTTATTACTTGTGTCTGGTTGGTTAGGGAAGAACCAGATGGCCAGGAGGTAATAAAGCAGAGATGAAACTTAGGTTAAGTTACCCAGTTGCAGAGATCATTCAGATAACGGTACATCATAAAACCCTTTGATCCACTCCTCACCCTCCCTTTTCCTGGATGGCTGAAGGATGAAAAGAGTCTTGTAACACACAGGTTCTTGGTTCTTGGTTCACAGGACTTTGGTCGAAGGTGTTATGCTGAAGCATAACATTTTAGAGTAATCCCCTGTTGCCGGCAATAAAGAAAATATTCTTGTTTGACTAACGTTTCAATTTTTCTTTAAGGTGATTTACTCATTGATAGGTAAATTTCCAATACATTGCAATACATTTAAAAAAGTTATTTTTTTAACTATTCATACTGTACATTAATACATAATACTAAGAAAGTACATAAAAATGTAATACTTTCTTACTTGTACTCAAGTAAAACTTTGACATTTTTTTACTTGAGTTAAAGTCACTTTGATAAAGTATAACAGTTAGGAAGAGAAAAAATACTTCACTAATGTCCGCCTCTACATATCAGTACACTGAAAAAGATTATATGTTGAAAAACTCCGGGAAAAAAATTCTACCACCAATGTGTGAAGCAATTATAATGTACACAACATATTCATTCATTCATTCATTCATTCATTCATTATCTAGCACTTAGCCTGTTCATGGACGTGGGGGCGCTGGAGTCTATCCCAGCTAACTTAGGGTGTGAGACGGGTACACCCTGTACAATCGGCAGTTAATCGTAGGGCTAAAACTTAGTGTAACGGACTCGCAGACACTGATGTAGTAGGATCCATTTGCAGGAGGTCTTTATTTACACACAGTAACTCCAATGTAACATGTGGGTCAGGAAGTCCAAACACATATTCTAAGGACTGGGCTAGATCCAGTACAACTAGCAAAACAACGGCTAGCAAAGCAAAGGCTGGACTACCCACAAACCAAACGGCTAGCATAACAAAGGCTAGCAAAACAAACACTAGGGTTTGCAGAGCACAGACAGAACTGAACATGTTTACACAAAACATAGACAGCATTAAACAGGACATGGAGAAAAACAAGGACTTACGCAAGGGTTGGCAAAACAATACATCGCAGGGTATTCACGTTAGTGTTCTGTTTATATACCCTGCGAACTGGAAGTGACGCGATCAAAACCGGAAGTAGCGCGGCCGAAACCGGAAGTGACGTCAATACTCCGGTGACGGCTCTCTCTGTGGGGCAGAGCCTGTGCCGATGTTACACTTAGAGACAGCCAACCATTAACACACACATATTCACTCCTATGGACAATTTAGAATAGCCGAATCACCTATGCCCAATCACGTGTTTGGAGGCAGGAGGAAACCAGAGTAGTTCAAGTTCAAAGTTCAAATGCTTTATATACATACTGTACTGTAAATATACGGTGTACGTATACATTCTGTGCAATTTGTGCAAATTGTTGAGCCCCGTCATGACTCAGAACCCCCTGCTGAGCCCCGTTATGACTCTGACCCCCCAGTTGAGCCTAATCATGTCTAAGAACCCGCTATAGAGCCCTGTTTCGGCCCCGTTGTAGGACTGGCCCCCAGTTCCGGCCGCGAACCCACTCAAGAGCCCAGGTCCGACCTGTTAAACCAGGACGCCCCTGTTATTGGATCCGAACTGCCCCCTGAGTCCGTTTTTGGCCCCGGAGAAGAACTGGGCCCCAGCCCTGGCCCCGAACCTGCTGAAGAGCATTGTCCCGACCCAATAGCCCAGGACCCCCTTAGCCACAGACCCAAGCATCCCCTAGTGTCAAGTCCCGGCCCGAGCTCACCCCTGTGGAATGCGTAAGCCCTGTTGCAAGTTTTGAGTTGAGTACCAGTCCCATAGACAGGGAGGGGCCCAAGAACTGTTCCAAGGGGGCCCCTGATCCCCCCCCACCCTCGACCATGGTTGTCCGGGTTGCGGCTGTCGCTCAATGTCGGACGTCACCACGTTCCCGAGCCTGGCCTAGTACGTCGCTCCATCCCTTACCTCGCCAGAGGACAACGCTGTGTCGGCCTATGAGGCGTCAGCCATCACTCAGACGGCTACCTCGGCCTCGGCCGTTGCTCGGTTGGCTACCTCGGCCTCTGACGTCGCTCAGTCGACTGCCTCGGCCTAAGATGTCGCTCATGCTTCGCTCCCCCCTTTGGCCTCGGCCCCTTCCTCGCGCCCCCCTATCGCCACGTAGGCACATCCGTCGACGACCTCATGTTCGCCGGGTCCGTCGCTCCCCCCTCTGGCCTCATCGTTCCCGTGGCTCCCCCCTTGGTCTCGCTGGAGCCTCTGCAGTCCCCATGGCCCAGGCCCACTGCGCCCACTCAGATTAAGAACAGCTGGAGGTGTTCTTTTTGGGGGGGATATTGTAACGGCAGTTCCGGACTCCATCCTGTAGAGGGAGCACGCACCTGAGCAATGGACACGATTCACTGCCACATCACTTCCTGTCATGTCACTTCCTGTTATTGCATTTCCTGTGTACTGTGTATTTAAGCCATGTGTTCTCCATTGTTCAGTCCAAAGTATTGTTTGTCTGTTTGTTGGATGCTCGTAGTATTGTTTGTTGAACTGTTTGCCGATCATTTGTCTGTACCACGTTATGCCAAGTCTTGTTCATGTCAAGTTCGTTTTGTTCATGTAAGTCTATTGTTTGTTTGCTAGCCGTTTCCTGCTAGCCGTTTTGGTTGTAGCTATTCACAGTGTTTGTAGCATAGCTACGTTAGCCACATTAGCACTTTAGCATGTGCATTCACTGTTAACCACTGACTGCTGAATAAACACCTCCTGCACATGGATCCTGCCTTCTCTGCGCGTTGCTTACAGTGCCACCTCATAAAGGCCATGTTTTCTGTTAATACGAATGAGGTATTTATTTTCAGTTTTACCTCTTCTGTATACATTCAAATAGCATCACCACCAAAAGGATTCAGGGCTTTAAGACATGAATCTGGTAGCTCACATAACCCTGAATTATGTGAGAAATAGCAAAGTGACCTGGCAAGCAGGACACAGATAATAAAAGATTTCCATCAGCTGAGCCGTCTATCAGCCAATTAACAAATATAGCAGTCCACACGTTGCTGTTGTCTCCTTCATTTGCCGGTGCACGGACTCCAAAGTAGCTTATCTCATTGGCATATTTGATTTGGCACAGGTTTTATTCCGGATGCCTTTCCTGATGCAACCCTCCCATAGTTATCCAGGTTTAGGACTGGTAGCTCAGTGGCTGGCTTGGTTTCCTGTAACACAGGCTGCAGTGGTGAGGGCGTGCATATCTCTAGCTCTTATCCTGTTCAGGGTCGCGGGGGCGCTGGAGTCTATCCCAGCTAAACTCACGCAAGCATGGGGAGAACATGCAAACTCCACACAAATAATGTTGAGATTTGATACATAAGTTTTTTGTGGGTGAAAAGGACTATGATGTTGAATTTATAATCAAATTTGACTCCGGTGCATAAATCCTTGTTTAGAGAGCTGGCCGGTTAGTGTCAATAGGTTAGAATTGAAAATGTTAAGTTCATTGAACTTAATTGGACTGCTTAAATTTGAATAGCATTAAACTGAATTAAACGATCGAGTTGAGTCTCGTATAACTTATAAAAAAGGGTGAAATTTCTTACATTATTTTTTGAGTACTTTTACTGACTTAAAGTAACTTAAAAACATATGTTGTCATGAGTTTTTCATCATATCATTTTTTACAGTGTTAGCAATATGCTTCATAATCCAGCACGACAAAGCAAGAAAAGGCAAACTTAAGCCTAAAGTTTTTTAAAGACTGGTTTTAAAGAAAAGTTCCCATAGAAAGTCTTCAGAAGAGTTAACAGGTTTCTGCAAAATACTCAAAAAACACAATCAGAATTTTAATTAACCACAGGTTTCTGCATATAGAAAAGGTAGATGGATGTTTCCCCTTTTTTTCACCCTCTCATAGCTTTCTTACAAAACCAATCTGGTCCACTGTAACATGTGGTGTACAGAGAACATAGCGAGAGCAGGATCCATGTGCAAGGAGGGGCTTTATTTACAATACCCACTACAACAGACATGTTCAAACTACGGCCCGCGGGCCATATACGGCCCGTTAAGATTTTTAATCCGGCCCGCCAAACTTGTCCAAGTTATATTATTAAATAAAATTTTATTA
>JAOUQX010086609.1:0-11452 GCA_028566295.1 Liobagrus marginatus
CGCTCTCCTTCAGCCTCTCTCTCTCGCTCTCCTTCAGCCTCTCTCTCTCGCTCTCCTTCAGCCTCTCTCTCGCTCTCCTTCAGCCTCTCTCTCGCTCTCCTTCAGCCTCTCTCTCGCTCTCCTTCAGCCTCTCTTGCTCTTTCCCGCTTCTTCAGTCTCTCGCTCTCCTTCAGTCTCTCGCTCTCTCCCTCTCTCTCGTTTCTTTCGTCTCGCTCTCTCCGTCTAGTTTCTTCAGTCTCCCATGTGGCACACATTCGCTTTAGAGGAAAATCTCCTGTTATTGACTGAAAATATTTGCTATAAAAATGAAACACTTAACCAGAAAATCTCTTTAGAAACCGTAAAGGAAAACCAGATCCATCCAGTTGTTTCTAGAGATTTCTTTATGGCTATGAAGCAATCTGTCCGGTCTGAACATGAACGCGTCGCAGAGTTGGACTCAAAAATATAGTTTCGCGATCGATCGAGTTTAGTTTGAGGATACAATCAGCAAGTGATCTCGTTGCCTCTAAAAACACGCTAAAACGCGTTCTGTCCTTACGGTGAGAAAAACACTGGCTTAAACCTGGCGAGTTGGAGGAGTGCGAGACCTGTTTCGTTAGTGTTTTTTTTGCCTTTCTTTGATTCGGGTGTTCAAACTTGTCTGACACTCTTTGGAAAACAGCTGAATCATACAGTTGCACAACTGTTTCCTGTTACAGGTGGCTTGTTAATCAGGTGACACATTGTCGGTGCACACCCTGCACTTGCTCTGGTGTTTACCATTCATAACTCATGCGTATGTCTACATAAAATACCAAATGACCATTTGTACGCCAAGGCCACGAGATTTTGGTGTGACAACAGGGCGGTCACTTCATGACGGCGAACAGGAAATTAACCGACGTGGATAATGGTCACCTGAGCTTGGGTTACTCCCTGCACGGAGAGTCGCACGGTCTTCCTTCCGGCTCCCAGAAACATCTCTGTAGGTCAATGCTGAACTGCTCGTTATATTCGGTGTGAATGTGAGCGTGTGTGTGGTCTGTTCTAATGGTCTCATGTCACATTCTGGAGGTTTTTCAGCCTCTTGTCGAAGATGAATAACTGAACTAATGAATTTAATGCACTTACGGACTACATAGTGTCGGATCTAAAGGTCTAAAGGTCACTATAAAAGGTTATACAAATGAAACGTTTAGGAAGCTTAATACCTCATACAACTGCAATAAACACTGGAAGTGATTAACATGAACTTTGACCTGAACCAGAATGAACTGTTTGCACAACACCAGCTCCGGGTTAGAAGTCTTAATTTTATCCAGGACCAACACATGAGAACATGTGCGGCTCTAAAACATCTAGCCCATAAAAAGCAGGGTGAAATCTGCTCTCGGGGGATGAAGGCTCTAACAAAGCGACGCATCATTTTACCTCTGTGACGTCCATAACCTTGATGGCCGCCAGCTGTCCTGTTTTGACATGTCTGCCCTGTAGGGGAGGAAGAGAAATACAGAGTTAGTCATCGGTCTCTCAACGGCACACACATACACAGAACTTTCAGAACCAAGAAGTGGTCTGGATGATTAGTTCACAAAAAAAAGGAACTGCACGCCCCTTATTACTTCCTCATGTACATTCAGCCGAGAGTAAACCAAGACCCAAAAAAAAAAAAAAACCTTGTGACCACATCATTGTCGCTTTGGAGTTGAAAGATCAAATCGCATCCGTGGGATCCATTTGCAGTTCGAGTTCATGCTTTTACAGATTGTAACTGGAGGTCTAGTGTCCTCTTAGACGTTTAATGCCAATCCCGGGCCTTTGTGTAAATATTCCCACACTGTGCTCGGCGCATTTCGAAAACCTTTTTGGCCTTCTCTCACTTCACCCAGTGGTGTGTCCTTCCCTCCTCCATTACATAAACAAAGCCAAAAATACACCGGACTTTTCCCCCTTTAGAATAATAAACCTCGCAAACCTGACATGAGAGAGTAGTTTAAAAAAAAAAGACAATCAGATCGATCAGTGAACATTCTAACTTTCAGTGCTGAGCCTGTAGTCTAATTAGAATTTTTTTGGACCGCTCAGAAGCTCCTAGTCAGAACTCTACTGGATTTTAGACTGGACATCATCTATAGCCACACACTCTGATGTTACCCAGATGAGGATGGGGTTCCCATTGCAGAATTCTGAATTATTCATCTTTATTCTTTAAATAAAATGTTTATATTTTCTGTTAAGCTGATTTTGGCCAATGTCTATTGCTAAAAGCGCTGTAGAAATACAATTGAACTGCCTCAACCATAAACCGATTTGAAATTAATAATTAAAAACAACAATAATAAGTTGGTAGCTTTGTCTGGGACACTGTGGGAATACTGCTTACAGAGTGTATGTATAGTGATAATTAATAAACTGCAGTCTAAAACGATTCAGACGTCAACGTAATCAGCTCCAAATGAAAAATCTCTCACAGCCCAGAACGCTGCCTCGTCCTCAGCGGAGGAGTTACAGGAGAAACGGTGATAAACAAAAATGGAAAATCATGCAGCTTGCCTATCTGTTGGGAATGAAGTGGGGTCCATCAGTAAGGTCATGCTGCCTTTGATCACAAAACAAAAAATAAATAAAAACAAAACCTGTAGAAATGCTGCAGCTGTTATTCTCCATGTGGCAGTACGGTTTTAGATTTCTTGCTTTGCCTTTGCTCTTCCCAGACTCCCTTAAAATGAAGAGGGTCAGGGGTCTGGGGGATGACAGATGAGAAACGAAACAGCGCCAGGATAGACCGATTAGGATTGTTTTGCAAGTCAATATGTTGTCCTTGGCAATTTTCCCAAAGGTATGTTGGGGTTGCATCATAGAGATGATGGCAAACGTGTGGCGGGGAAAGAAAAAAAAAACGGTGGGAAAACATAGGAAGTCTAACTAGGATCACGGGTCATAACGGCAACAATAACAGCAGAACGTGTAAAGGCGTGAAAAGGCCAAACTTCTCTTTTTAACCTGCCTGTAGCGTGGAAGTAACCAAATATGAAAACTTTATTTGGATTAAAGACCTTAAAGCCTAAAAACTGAAGACAAACACAGACCGAGACAGACGACTGGCTCTTTATGCACCACAATTTTTTTTATAGAAAGCTTCAGGGTACAGGTCTGTTGGATCTGGGATCCCGCAGGGCGAAACAAAAAGGTTTTTCCTTTTCGATGAAGCTTGAATGGACAGCTTTGAAGAAGTGCACAGACAGCTTTGAGCGGTTCCATCTAAACATTCCATTTCAACTAAATTGGTAAATAGAAACCGGACACGAGTCCAAAAAATATTCCAGAAAAGGTGGACGGATTTCAGATTTTTCCTCTGCATCAGTTTGTAAACAGTGCATGTATTTCATGCTTTATGAGCGGATATTCGACCCTAAAGCAACGCGACCTTTCTCGCGAGACAAAGCCCAATAATAGGACGGGTACAATTTATTTCCGTTTTTCATTTACTGGCAATTAAAACGCTCAAATTCACAAATGAATGCAAGTTTTGAACACTAAACAAATACACGTTAATTGCACTACAATAACGTCCCACTCTGTAGCTAGTTTTTGGACCGCTAACGTTCCGTCGGCTTACATAAATCTGTAAATTTTGATTCACTGAAACGGAGAGGATCTCGTTCGGATTCGAGTCCCGAAACTAATTCGTTTTTTTTGTTGTTTTTTTTGCAAATACATAATGAGCAGTTATTCTAGAGGAGCGTTGTGCGATTGGTTTGT
The DNA here is from genome assembly GCA_028566295.1 of Liobagrus marginatus. NCBI lineage: Eukaryota > Metazoa > Chordata > Actinopteri > Siluriformes > Amblycipitidae > Liobagrus > Liobagrus marginatus. Next base: position 3,745 of record JAOUQX010086609.1, read on the forward strand.
TAAAGTTAAAGTTTGTTGGTCACATGCACATCATACAGTACAACATACAGTGAAATTCTTTGATTCCGCATATCCCAGCATACAAATTTGAACGCGGGGGTCAGAGCGCAGGGTCAGCCAGAACGTACAGCGCCCCTGAAGCAGGTGAGGTTAAGGGCCTTGCTCAAGGACCCAATGATGGTGGCTTGCCTGGTGCAGGGCTAGAACCCCCGACCCTCTGATCATTGACCCAGAGTCGCCGCCACCCGTTTGTTCTGATGATGGAAACAAAATTAAAGCGGGCCCATCATCCACCAGTTTCTAACCTTTGACTTAAACTAAACACAATAGCAATTCCAATACGGAAATAATCTAGTCAGTCATTTCAGAATTAAAAATATGCACGATCGGTTGAAATGATGTTCTAGCTAGTAATGCTACGACCAACTCTAACAACTCCATCCGGAAACAAAAAAAAAAACCAAATACAGCTAACACGTTTAACACACAACTAAACCAAGTGTCCAGCTTCTCAAACCCTGGGATAACCGGGACAGCGGCCAACAGAAAGCCTTGCAGATAAAAGCAGATTCGTGAGCTCATTGTTTTCTGGAACCCTGCAGGGTTTACGTGTCGACTCGGTCAAGTTTTTCCAAGCAGTAAAACGAACACCAGATGAGAATATATCACTCGGCGTGTGTAAAGACGGCAAACGTTCTGAAATGGATTTTTACCAACACTCAAGTGAAGGAACACAGACAGGAAACTCAATTCTGGAGAGGATAGAAATAGTGGTTTAAAAAAACCAAAAAAAAAAAAAACCCAAATGCTTTATCCTTTTGCACCAATTAAGGGTTACACGTTTCTCAGACTGCTTGTGCATTTTTCACTATCACCTTAATACTGCATTTTCTGGCAACACATGCTTCCGGAGCGTCCTTTTGTGAATTTAATCAGTGTGTGCGCCTGTCTGTCTAGATAAAGACAGAGGCCTCTTCAACGCTTTGGGTAAAACTTTAACGAGTGTGGTTTATCTGCAGGGATCAGTAGGATCCCAGGCACCACCAGTTTAACCTCCAGGCCAAAGCGCCATGTGACCCTCATCACCCACAACATCAGTCCTGATGACTTACGTGCCACTATGATAATCATTTGGTGCATTTGTTCAAATTGGACGTGAAATTTTATTTATTTATTTCAAGTCAACCAAAGGTGAAGGCCGTTTTCTTCATGTAACGCCGTCACAGCAAAACCAAAACCACTTCAACATTTTCACAGCATATGGTACAGAAAGCACACTAGGCTTTCTTATTTTTTCTATTTCTCATGTTAACTGGGCTACATATCATAACCATAAATAGACATGAAATCATGCAAAACCTGGAGAAGTCACAAACCTCCAGAGAAACAAGAGGTCGTGCCTCTTAATAAAGAGCCATTTGTAATAAAGTGCCGAGTAAGCGTTATTTATATGCCATCTCGGGTGCAGGACTACAGGAAACAAAAATTACGAAAGGATCACAGTCGAGGACTAACACCACATATTTAAGAGCTTAAGCCGGAATTGGGTAGGGGGAAAAAAAGAAGAAAGAAAAAAAATAAGAAAGAGGATGAGAACACAGAAGTTAGTATCCTGTATAACTGTATGGAGCGACATTTGATAGCATCCATGCCAGCGAGGACGAGTCATAGAGAATGCTGCAAAGAAAGCCTTGAGAGCATAGAACCGTCAAGCTTTTAAAGGGAAGATTAATTACTGGAGCGCAAACAGAAAATGGCTGCAAACGGTCAGCACACGTCCTGCAAACAGCACATGGAACTAATGGCGTAAAATGTTCAATATGGAGAACAAGCGAAAACCAGCGTTTTATTGGGATCCTACATATAATATTTATATGATATTATAGATAATAATCATATAATAACTTTGCACGAAGTCCTAGCGTTTTTACTTTGTACTAGTTCTGGACCCATCCAAAATGGCAGTGAAAGTGTGTGGGGTGCGGATCGAATGCGATGAACTTTTGATGAGACAAAAGATGTAAAGCTCCAATAAACCTGTCCAAAAACTGCCACGAGACCAGAAATGTGGACAGGGCACACAAGCCCTTGTTCTGTTCAGGTCAGAAACGCTCGCACGTCTGGTTCAACCAATAAAAATATTTGCTTCTAGTTGCAACATTGGCACGTGCCATTGTAATGAGAATCCACCAGGCAGCTAGTGAACACTTGGATTTGTTGGAAGCTGGGAAAATGGGCAAGAAGTAAGCTGACCCAGTATCAGCGTAAAGGGCAGAGCTTGGCAAAAACAGCAGGTCCTGTGTGGTGTTCCTGGTGTGTAGCGGTTAGCGCCGAACACAAGGGGTCCAAGGAATCACAGTCTGTAACGTGGTGAATTAATGTTGACTGGTAGGTCTTTGGAACCACTGGCAGCAGAGACTGCTGAACAGATTTATGCTGATTAGGATACAAATGTGATGTTATGTAAACGCGTGCATGTCAAATAATCTCGATGTCGGTGTTATGTGAATACACACGGAGTACCACGCCATCCTTGCTTCTACCTGATCCTCAGATCACCTCTGATTTGTCAATGAGGAGTTTACAATATTGTTTAATACATCATAAACGCACACTGACCAGCTCAACTGCCCAAAAGGCACAGGAGAGTCAGGGGTCTTTTTTATATTGTAGAAGAGAGGAAGCCGCAATTAGGTGTTAAAGAAATACTGTACATCTTTTGCTATAAAAAAAAAAAAAAAAGTAAGTTTTACAAAAGAGCGCAATCTCTTTTGATGAATATCTAAGAAATGAACTTTGCCTTTCAATGATGCGCCGTAACTACTATACATTTTCTCTCAGCAATCTCTTGATAAGTCATTCCTCTTCTTCAGGCCACCTGTTCCAAAAACAAAGTCTTAAAATATATATTTTATACACACACACACATCTATAAATCTGGATTGGCGTGAAGGTGAGTAACCGCGTGAAATCCTAACACGTCTCTAAAAGGAAAAACCCAGTCGCAGCATCGACGAAGCTACCTTGAGACCGTTTTCAACAGATTTCATCACCCCTCGAAAAAGATGCACCGAAATAAAAGGAGAATTTTGCCCAATTAAGGCAGAAGCAGGATATTTCAACCACAAATCTGCCCAGGGGTATAAATGAGCGCTACACATCGTAGTGCGACCTTAAAATCAGCTAGCACGGTGATTAGCGCTTGGATCTTTTAAAGCGCTAAGCAACCAGGAGTAGCACTGCACAGGCTGAAAAGTGGCGCGAACTCCCCTTGACTTTGATGGATGAATGCAGCTATTAAAACTCCAAACGTTATCAATTTCAAGGCGACCCTAAACGGGATTCCTTTGGTCGGGGCCAGAGTTCACAGGTGCAAGAAAGAGGGGTTGGGGTTCGAGTTTCCTCCCCCTTAAACACTCGCTCTCTACAACACCGATCATAGGAACTGCACATCCTGGGACAAAGCGAAGGCAGATAATGGCACAGGAAGGAATGTTAAAGAACTGCCTCTCAAACAGGAAGTGCTGAGAATCAGATTGGCACAGAGGAAATGAGGACAGGACCTGGGAGTGAAAAGAGAATGCAGACCTAGATGTAGAGATGTTCTGCAAATGTGAAGAATTGGAGATAAAGACCTGGGATGAAAAAAAAAATTATAATAATAAAATAAAAAACCCTATACACATTAATTCAAATTGCAGCGCTGCAGCCTGAGCAAACTCGCTATAAACTCACTGCAGCATGTTTAGAAAGCGCTTTAGCTATAACCCCAGCCATAATATAGTTATAACAGACAAAAACGTAGAATCCAGATGTGAACTTGGCTTACTTCCACAACTGAGATGAACAAAACTAGCATAGCCTGACCAAACATAAGGTTATAAAACGGTGGTTGGTGTAGGGTTCTATCAGGGTTGCCAGATCTTGCCACCATTTTTTATGATGATCTGGGTGAATGATCTTGAAATTTTATCCTGAGATGGATTACGCAATTAGTAAAACAGAGAGGTAAAACAGCATGAAAACAGCTGCATGCTAATGCACATCCTCTGGGAAGCAGCCAGAACACACGCCCGCCCGCCCGTCCGCCCAAGCACACACCTGTTTCCACACTGCTGCATGTTCCACCACCCTCCTGAACACTAACCAGATGCTGGTAAGGTGTCCAAGAACTTTTGGCAACACTGTAGACCATTTCTAGATCCATGATGCCACTTATGACCCATGTAATATCCCGTCTCTTGCCACTTACTGTGGTTGAGTTTTTAAAATCAGGACTAAATTCTAATTGCACTAGATTTATCAAGAGAAAAAGAAATCAGTTCGTTTTAACTTACGACGCGGTGCATTTGTGAAATTACAAACTCTAATCAAATCCTGGATAATCGGCTCAATTTAGTTCATTAGTGTCAGCAGTGAAAACTGCCGTGACGTTTTAGACCGCCTTTGGCAAGCAATTAAGAAGGGTAGAAGCGCTCACCACATGGCTAGCTGTTTTAATTCACAATCCTTGCGTCGTTTTAATTTTTTTTAAAAAGCGGTGCATGTCGAGTGTTCGAGTCGGTGCTGTTGCGAAGTAGCAGCAGATTCAATCGTTTATGAATAGGCTCGAGTCACAATGATGCGTTATGAATAGGAGGAAGGCTAGAACTACACAGCGCCATGGTGGAAAAGCAAGTCGGTGAGAACGAGATAAATGGAGAGCTCAGGACCATTTGTTCTCGGACACCACGCGGAACTGAAGGTTGAGCCCATTACACTGGGAAGGGTGAATAGGGGCTCGGCTTTACTGCAACAGCGGTGTCGCGCCACACACAGCTGCTCAATCACCTGCCGTGATGAGTCTATGGCTGGATCTCAAATTGTGTATTGTCCGGCTGTGTGTCATATTATAAACTCATGCACTCCGATTGAAATCCGCTCTGCCTGTACTTTTGCACCAAAAATACAAAACTACCCTTTAGTATGTTTGTCCACGGTATATTTACTTCATTTCAGAGATTGCTTCTTTATAGCTCATACCATCATGTTGAGCGACCGTCACACTTTCGCTTCTTAGGTTAGCCACTGCATTTCGCTTCCTGTTCAGTCTAGCATTAGCGGGTTTACCCCTTGCTTCATCTCCAACTAAAAGGAGCAATGCAGCAGCGCTTTATTCGTTTAATTGCTTTCCATTGTACAGGGGTCCACTATTCGGCTAATACTACTGCCAATACCATAGAGCATCAACAAGCCGAGCAGAACTTGGTGCAAACACATCACTTCGTATACCTACATACTCGCTGCTTTAAAGAGGAAAATAGAAACGGGGGTCCAAAAAAATTTTAAAGTCAGACAAGAATATTTTGAGCATGTGACACCCGCATAACTCATTTGTATCATGTTTTTGCTGATACATTAGATACGCGTTCACGCACGCACCGCCCAAATGGAAACAGGGTCAAATGCATTTCTGCAGCGGAGAAGGGGAAGCATGTGATCAGATTACATTTGCAGTGTGAACGCTAATGTCTCCCAAATATCATGAGATGCCTGTTCAATGTCCCATGTGGCTTAGCTACTTTCTCGCCGGTCTCTGGTATACGTGACGTCATCTCTGTGTATTTAAAGGACGTTTTACATGCTTTATATAAAAGAGCTTTTATTTATTACCACGTACACTGTCATGCGAGGTTCTCTAGTCGATTCTTCAAACCCAAACGGAACACTGCCCGAGTTGGTGAACACCGACGGTAAGTGAACCAAGCTTGGACAATGAGCTTTCCTTCCTCTTAGCCTCCATCTCACACACGACACACTCCAGCAAATTAGAATAGCGTGGGTAAAACCACTGAGTGAGCGAGAAAGCAGAAAACAGGCAGAAGTCGGGAGGTGTGTGTGTGTGTGTGTGTGTGTGTGTGTGTGTGTGTGTGCGGGCGCACGAGCGTTTGCGGCATGAAATCTGGAGCAGCAGCCTACAGGACTGAAGCAAGCGGTGGACAGTAATGGCCTGGCTATTGATCGAGTAATGTGCAGCTCGAAGCAGTTCAGCAGAATCACTGCTGCACTAAAAGCACCGCACAGCAACATCAGATCTGGTGTGTGATGGAACGTGAAGCCGTTATCGCACAAAAGCTTGCCCGAGTTTTTGGATCCGAAATCCTTACTTCACGTATAGAAAGATCTTTAATTTTCATTTAAAGAAATAGATTCTAGGTTCCTTAAGTGAAATTCTTGCTTTACAATCATTTTTAAAAACCCTTCTCGCTAAAAACCTAAAAGGTTAATTTTCAACATTTTCATTAGCATCATGGACGCTGACCAGATTAGACTTTGCGGTTTTTCATTTCAGAGAATGCCGGCAATTTAATTTCGTTTTCTGTTATTACACTCTCGGCAGCCGCCGGAGAAAAGGAGAATAAAACGAGTACTATACTGCTCTTGAATCCACCTCTAGCAGTAAAAATCGCAGATGCACTTTAAGATATGTGGTGTTACTATTTTTCTTTTAATGCTTTAATCTTTATCCTGATATACAAATCTTTTTGGGCAAAAAATATCTATGTGCGTGTACATGGGGACGGATATGCTTAAAAAATTCCAACGGACAAAGGAATAATGCGCTCATCTTGTTTTACACACACACAATCTCGAACGATGAGGTCACTCCCCCTTAAGTGGCACTGAAAGACAAAGTCTGAATGCTGCTTTGGTTCCAACAACCACATTCTTCAGCCACTTGGCTGCTTGTGCTCCGATAAAGAGAATTCCCAGGATTGAGATACTTTGATGTTGGGAATCTGCTGAATAAGCTTCCCAAGTAGTTGAACTCCGGCCTCGGGCTACTGGGCAAAAAGGCCTGGAGTCCGCAGATGCACTAATATGCTGTTGTGTCTTTTTAAAAAAGTACATTTATGCAAATGCTGCTATTATTAATCCTGGGATTACAGAGAGTTTAAAAGTCGGACCAAATAAAGTAAGAACAAACCAAACAAACTGGGTAAAATATTCCTGCCAATAAAGTTATCGAAGGTCAGCTAAACAAAATAAATGCATGTTTTTCCCCCAAATTTGGGGTTTTAAAATTTGAAACCGGTTGAAAAACAGAGCACTGGAGGGTCACATGGCCTTAACAATGTTCCACACTGGAAAATAAATTAGTGGCTCAAGAGCGAAGGCACAAACTGTCCTTTTCGTCCGTTTAAATTGATTAGACAGACTGAAATAAGACGAAGACAAACTGGTGGGTTGTCAGGATTTACTGTGGCGAGGTTACGATAGTAACATCTAGCTGTGGTAGCTACTGTACTTGAGCATGTGTTAATGCTATCTTGTTAATGATGTCGATAGTGTACCGAAAGAACAAAACATCTCATTTTACCTGCCAAGTTTGGATTAACGTTTCCAATTCAACCAAGTACGCTCAGTAGATTGTGACCTTCATTGGACTAGCAGTTATGGTTCCTGCTGTGTTAGGCTGTAACACCACAATCAGACCAGCCCTTTGCTGATTAGATAAGACTCCCCCCAACAGGCTCTCAGAGATGAAGACTGGCTTTCAGTTTCAGAAATAAAATAAAAAAAATAAAAAAAAAGGTACTACACCGTATTAGAGCTGGGCGAGATGGACAAAAAATGATTCCAGATAAAATGTCAAGTCAAGTCAATTTTATTTATAAAGCGCTTTTAACAATACACGTTGTCCCAAAGCAGCTTTACAGAAAATTCA
>JAOUQX010086616.1:0-11452 GCA_028566295.1 Liobagrus marginatus
TCTGATCTCACTAACGCTATCGTGTCTGATCTCACTAACGCTATCGTGTCTGATCTCACTAACGCTATCGTATCTGAATGAACACATCCCCACAGTTACATTACACACTCTAGTGGAACACCTGCACAGATGTGTGGAGTTTATAGGACGAATATTGAGGCAACATCTGGAATAGGATGTTTTAAAGAATAGACATATGGATGTGATGGTCAGGTGTCCCAATACTTTTGTCCGTATAGTTTAAAGGGAGTCTAATTATTATTTCTTTCTGTTATTGTAATTCTTCTGCTGAACGAATAAACCGCCGATGTTTTACCTCGTTATGTTGTTACAGATCGTTAGCGCTGTGGCGGTTGCTGTTGCTACTCTTTCCTTTTTCAAACTCGTCCCCGCTATCCTGCGTCGGAGGTCAGCGCTAAGCCCAGAGACTTCCGGAACGGCCGAGAACACCGAGGCACCGGAACAGCACGAGGCTCCAGTGTCCTGATCGCCTTTATGTGACAAACGAGAAACTGACCAACAAATACGGACGGAGAGAAACCGAGAGGGTATTTCATTATTTCATCGGATTTAAAAAAAACGGGTAACGCTTTAGATTACAACCCGTTAATCAATTACCCAATAATTACCGATAGTTACGCTGTAAATACGTTTTAATTACGTGGTCGTTTACAAGTAAACTAAAGCTTTACCAAAAAAACGTTTTGTAACATCTTTCTGATTTTTGTTCAGATGTAATTTCTATAAACTATTTCGAAAATAATAAAGTATTCGAAGACCCTGAACTGAAAACACATTCCATAACTGCACTTCCTTAATCCGATCATTTCATTTCCTCATTTTTGCGATCTGACGTTTGTTCGTACGTATGTTTGATTCAACATGACATTTGTTATCCATTAATAGTTACTTGCATAGTTATAGTGCATTAAATAAATTCGATTTGAACAACAATCCATCTTCTTTCTTTCCCTCCTTTAGCTCTGAGAAAACCCTGTTGCCAGAGTTTCACATAATCCTCTCGCATATCCAGGCTACATTTACTAAACAAAACACATAATTTGAGGGATTTGCTAACAAAATAAACCCGGTTTAAATTTCACAATTAATGAACACAACTCAAACTGCATTCCGCCATGTTTATACGCTACTCATCTTTTCATCAGTAAACATATCGTATGGCCTGATGGGGGATTATTCAGCGATGTTTGTGAGGCGGGTTGAAATTTACACATGTTCTGATTGTTTAAGGTTCGTGTGTGTGTGTGTGTGTGTGTGTGTGTGTGTGTGTGCGTGTGTGTGCGTGTGTGTGTGCATGCTGATCCATTATTGGGATTAACGGCATCTGAGCTGCAGCTGTAGTGTTGAGTAAACTTGAAAAAGATAGAAGACAGAAGGACATTCAGACATAAGATCATAAAACGGCCTCTTTTCATTTGTGGCTCGTTTCTTCTAATTAAAATGTATAATGCGACTTGACATGATTTGATTGGATTGGATTGGATTGGATTGGATTTGATTTGAAGCAATGCAGCTAGTCTTTGTGTTGTTATTGACTTTTCAGCTCGAGACGTTTTGTCACACCAAATAAAGGACACAAACTTGTGAGCAGATGAGAAACGGATCTCATACTCAAAGTGTGAAAGAAAACACCGATGCCAAACTGTCAATCACTCTATTTGCATCTTGGCAATATGAAATGTTTCTGTCATGCATCACATACTGTATTCGTCTAGATTTCAACATCACAGGGAATTCATATTTACGCTTATGTTTATAGTAAAGTGTTCAGTGTTAGAGATGAGATTATTTCAATACGCATTCAAATAAATTCCAGTACATCTTCAAAAACACTTGTTTATTCACTGATACACTCGTTATTATCTGCTGGGGGTCAAAATCTAGCTGTCTCACTATCTACGATCTTTATTCCTGACTACAGAGATTAGTTACTCATGGGAAATACACTGGAACTCTTATAACAGCTGTAAAATATATAATACCTACTTTACATCCTGGTTCTGCTCTTCCTTTATGTCTTCCTTTAGTGGGACATACCTCAATTTTATTCAATCCAATTTTATTTGTATGGCGCTTTAATAATGGATATTGTCTCAAAGCAGCGTTGTATAAAAGGCAAAATATAAAATGCCCCATCATGGTTTCTAATTTTCATCATTGGGTTTAGGGAGTCCCCCAACAACAGATTTCTACTTTGATTGTTTTATAATCTGTATTTAATTTGACCTTATTTCCCAACGAATCTCAAACGATTCATCTTTCCAAACGACTCCTTTACATGATGATGCTCTGCTCCGATTGGTCCGATGACCCGGGCCGTCGTGACTGCGTACGGCGTGTATCAGAAAGAGAACGTCCGTAAACTATAGAGGGTTTGTTGATTATTCTTCATCGGGTCAGTTACCCCGGATGTGCCGCCATATTGGAGTGACTCGGATGTAAACAACAGCACGGATTAAACCGGTAACGTACTACAGAAGACGTCGTTCGACTAATCCATGACCTCTGAATAAACCGCGGAATAAACGTGTGGAAGCTGCTAAAGTTTTATAAAACTAAAGCTAATCGATCCCAGAAAGTAGATCCCCAAAAGGTTGGCGCCATCTTCAGGTGTCCTGCAGACGTTATCCCAGGGGTTGGGCTTTGTCTTTCATTTAGAACACTTAATCCAGATGTGTGGTGTTCAGAATCCAGTGGTGTTGGTTCTGCATAATCACTTCCTGTTCCTGTTTGTTTATGGGCTTTCCAAGCAAGTTACACATATGTGTTGTCTGTGTATCCAGTGGACATTTATACCGACTAACAGTTTGGGTGTTGAATAATTAATCAGTGCACAGTGCACGTCCTAATGGTTCTCTGAGTCTCTCTTGTTACACCAGTGACCTTATTACGGTTCAATTTCACTTTAAATTGCATTCGAAGTCCAGCGTTTGTCCCACGTCTCCGTTGTCATGTTAAAATATCGATGATGACTTTTTGGCACATTTTTCCAGACTTATTTTTAGAAGTGCATTTCAGGTCGTCTACAATGCGGCAAATCCATTTCTGTCGATGGAATATGGCACCGCTTTGCCTTCGCAATGCTAATGAGCGGCTATTCAGCAGGACCTGCGATCTGGACGTTTAACATCAGAAACATGTTTATGTGATACATTCAGGGTTTAACTGTCCATCATGTATAAATAGCTGCTAGTGTCCAGCTTTAACAGGCGGATTTATTTATATCTTTGATATAGGTATACATGTGATATATATATAAGTGAGGTTAAGGGCCTTGCTCAAGGACCAAATGATGGTGGCTTGCCTGGTGCGGGGCTTGAACCCCTGACCCTCTGATCACTGACCCAGAGCCTTATACCGCTGAGCCACAGTACCCAGTGCAGTGTGTACTGAATCGAACACAATATTCACTGAATCAAATTCTGTAGGGAATGAATCAAGTGCAGTGTGTACTGAATCGAACACAAAATTCACTGAATCAAATTCTGTAGGGAATGAATCAAGTGCAGTGTGTACTGAATCGAACACAATAGTCACTGAATCAAATTCTGTAGGGAATGAATCAAGTGCAGTGTGTACTGAATCGAACACAATATTCACTGAATCAAATTCTGTAGGGAATGAATCAAGTGCAGTGTGTACTGAATCGAACACAAAATTCACTGAATCAAATTCTGTAGGGAATGAATCAAGTGCAGTGTGTACTGAATCGAACACAATAGTCACTGAATCAAATTCTGTAGGGAATGAATCAAGTGCAGTGTGTACTGAATCAAACACAATAGTCACTGAATCAAATTCTGTAGGGAATGAATCAAGTGCTGTGTGTACTGAATCGAACACAGTATTCACTGAATCAAATACACCGACTCCTCTCAGTTTGGACTGCTGATCGGAAGATTATCAGGTTTAATTCCCAGTACCACGAAGCTGCCACCGCTGGGCCCCTGAGCAAGGCCCTTAACCCTCAACTGCTGAATTGAATGTAAAAAAAGAAGATAATTAAAGGTTTATTTGGATTATTATCATTTTATCCAAAGAAACTTTTAATCTTCTTGTTAAATCTTATTAATTTTTATCCGAATGAGCTGTTGCGGGTTAAGGACCTTGCTCAGGGGCCCAGCGGGGTCAGTCTGGTGGTACTGGGAATTGAACCCACGATGTTCCGATCAGCAGTCCAACACCATAACCCATGAGCTACCGCTTCCTGAGTGTGTTGGTATAATGAGAATGAAACACTTCAGTATATGATGTAATATCTCACTGTTGATTATTTTCCCTCAGTCACACAACAGCATGTGTTTTATTCCCGTTATTCCTCACATATCTCCTTTCGCAATGACATGAGCCAAACTCGGCTTAACGTGCGTCTCGTTTGCGAGAGGATCACGCGAGGGGAAATGCGTAACAATGAATGACACGCTGCGAGTGCAAGGAGCCGGTGATCAGATCCCTCTCAGTACCGCCGCTGACATCACAACATTTACTTCACTCGGATTGGATCAACAGGAATACAGCGTTCTTACAACAATCGCCATTATACCAGCTACACACACACACACACACACACACACTCTCAGTCCCCCCCCCCTCTCTCATGCACACACTCACACACACACTCTCTCTCTCTCTCTCTCTCTCTATCACACACACACACTCTCCGTCTCTCTCTCACACACACTCACATTCTCCATCTCTCTGTCTCTCTCTCACACACACACTCTCTCTCTCTCTCTCTCTCTCTCTCTCACACACACACTCTCTGTCTCTCTCACACACACACTCTCTGTCTCTCTCACACACACACTCTCCGTCTCTCTCTCACACACACTCTCCCCCTCTCTCACATACACTCACATTCTCCATCTCACACGCACTCTCTGTCTCTCTCTCACACACACACTCCCTCTCTCTCTCTCTCACGCACACACTCGCACTTTCCGTCTCTCTCTCACACAAACACTCCCTCTCTGTTTTCTCTCTCTCTCTCTCTCTCTCTCTCGCTCTCTCGCTCTCTTACACTCACGCTTTATTTCTATTCTTGCAGAAAGGCTGAGCTTTAGACTGTTGACTGTGCTGCCTGTAGTCTGTGTAAGTGTGTGTTTAGATGAGCGAGTGTGTAAGAGTGAAATTCGGAAAATCAAATCCCAAAAACAAAATTAAATATTGGAGAAGAGAGATTGTTGCTTCCACTGCGCAGGAAACAGACTGTGCTGCTTTAGGACATAAATACGGGTAAGGTGATCATTAGTGTGTGTGTGTGTGGGGTGAGTGTGTGGGTTTGCGTGTGTGGTTGTGAGTGTGTGTGTGTGTGTGTGTGTGTGTGTGTGTGTGTGTGTGTGTGTGTGTGTGGTCACAGGACTACCACATCTTAAATGTATGACTTTAGTTTCTGCTTATGATACTTAAGCTATACTTGAATCCCCATTTAAATCTTTTTTTTTTTTTTTATACATTTTTTGTTTATCTATGATTTATTGTTGAAATCGATTCATTTTAACTAAATTAATACATTGAATTATTAATTCATTTATTTATCAACCTCATGTCCTTCAGCTAAACCAGCGTGGCTGTCATTGACCTTGGGGTGCGGTGTGTCCTGTAAATACACACCTTAAAGTAAGTAATAGATATTGTAATAAAATAATAAGAAATATAACATAATTATCAGAGTACAAATAATCAAATTAAATTAGAGACTGTCCTGAATAACTGCATTAAGGTTTCAGCTTTATTAAAAATAAAAAAAAAACAACATTTGAAAATAAATTCAGTGAATCTCACACACAAGCTAAACGTTCACGCGGATTATTTCACAGTTCGACGCTAAACGTCATTTTACTAGTAACACTTTACTTTTATAACACTTTATCATGGCCATGATCGCTGTAATCTCGGCCGCAGATGTCACACCCATCAAACCGTTAGCTGATCGTTTTAGCATTTAGCATTTAGCATTTTTAAAGTCACTCCCATTGTTTGGATTCTACCGGATTTCCAGGGGTCACATTTTATAACTTTCAGTTACATCAGTTCAACGCTGGATCTTCCAAGTAATGGCAACCCGTCTCCTTAATCTACTTTGTCCTGCTTGTTTTTTGACAAAAGCTGGACGATATCATCTTAGTGACTAGTCGCATTTATTTATATTTATACCTTTTATGAGGATCAATTAAACCCTGGGTTTTCAAAGTAATGGCAACCCATGCTCCTTTGTCCTGGTTGTTTTCCACCAATCCTCACTCTACCCACTGCTGATTACCTGCATCAGGTGTGTTTAGTCAATAAAAAGCTGGAAGATACCAATTCACTCGGTGTACCCCCCTCATCTGAGATGGTATCTTCCAGCTTCTGATGAACTGAACACACCTGATCCAGGTAGCCAGCCGTGGGTAGGGCAGAGATGTAGTTGAAAAACAGCAGGACAAAGTATCTCATGGGCTCTGCTATGGCACTATTAAAATGATCTCATTAGAGGCATTTCTACAACATGAATAAATAAATAAATAAAGTCAGTTTACAGGGTACAGTTTGGACATGTAAATGTAACAATCTGCACAGCTGTTAAATCCGAGTAGGACAGTACAGGGTGTCTAATCTCTAACAGGTTGCCATGTTTGAGCAGAACAGTGAATGTTGATCCAGAAGGACGAGGTGAAGCTATGAATGACTCCGATGTCTGGTTATAGACGGTGGTGTCACTCCAATCTGTTAGTGCTGGGCCTGTGGCCAAGTCTGTAAAGTCACCGAGAGCTAGCTTTCAGACCCGAGCTGAAATAATCCGGGGGTTGGGCTGTGTGCTTTCGTTCGAATGGTTTTTAATCATTTACCAATGAATTAATATCATTTTGAATAATTGTTTGACCATGTTATGTAAATTTCGTTGAATGTTGTGTGTTTTGTTCCTTTTATGAATTTTACATGATGCCGGTTTCTTCCACGCGATCACGTTTAAAAAACAAGAAGAATTTGATATATGAAAATGTTATCTCGTAAAAATAAACTGCAAGAAAAAAAAAATCTGGATTTGATTTAAATAAACAAAAAAACTGTTTTTGGCACTAATTGAAAAAAAAAAATCTTTATTTACATTTCTGCCACTGAGCAGATATGAACAGTTTTGAGGTACTTGAGGTAGGAATGCTAACTACTGCTCAGTATTTAATCAACTCCCTTTATTTATTCCTTTAACCCCTAACCCTTAATTCGAGCTGTTTCTATCACACCTTTATCCAGAACACCGAACACTTACGTTTCTCATCTCATTTTTTAAATCCAACTGGGCAGTTCAGGGTTAAGGGCCTTGCTTAGGGGCCCAGCAACAGCATCTCGGTGGTGCTGGGAATGGAACTCACGATCAGCAGTCCAACACCGTGACCACAAAGCTAACACCTCATTATGCTATGTCATTTAGATATGTTAGGTTTAGAAAGGAGTTAAAGGTGTCGGACTGCTGATCGAAAGGTTGTGGGTTCAATTCCCAGCACCACCAATCTGCTTCTGCTGGGCCCCTGAGCAAGGCCCTTAACCCGTGACTGTTCAGTTGGATAAATAAGATCGCTCTGGATTAAGGATGAGGGCGACTTTTAAATGGTGTCATATTTAACCGTTTGGGGCTGATAACAGCGGAAAGAACTTAAAACGCTCGGTCATTTTTAATTGTACACACTGACCATGACTGTGGCGTGAAACGTAAATGAATCAACAGAACAGATAAATGATTAACGTGGACACAACAAAACAGCAGGACATTCCGTTATTGTGCCTCTGGTTCAGTAAAATCGATCTATAAGTGAACGATGGGATGTTATTGAACATCATGTCATGAATTACAGTACGTTGGAAAACCTCCAGAAACATCATGACGTCCTGCTTTAAACTTCACTCTCGAACTCTAGGGCTATTTTTTGTTCACTTTTATCTCTTAGTAAATAATAATAATAATATTTCTTCATGTGCAATGAACTCCAGAAATATGATGAGCTGAATGCAGGGCTACAAAAATATCAATAGATTTTGATGAATCGTTGGTTTCGGAAAGCTTTATATTAAATGAGTGTGTCGCAGAACAGAGAGTAATATTTAATACAAACACACTCGGTGGATTAAATCCCACTCGGCTGGGGGTTGACTTACAGTTGGAGACTGAAACATGCACTACGTTTGGGAGGTAGAGATCATTTGAACCTTTAAGGGCTTCATTTCGGTGGTACTATATACGTTCGTGCGGCGTGGATCCGAGCGGGATCGGTCCAACGCTTTCCTTTTGCACACGGAGAACATATTCATATGGAATTATAAAGGTAAGCGGTATCTCATGAGCAAGGCCCTTGACCTCCAACTGCTCAGTTTTATAAGTGAGATAAATATAAGTCCCTCCCCAACAACACTTTCTTACCAATCAGAATTGAATAATAAAGAAAGTTTAATAAAGAAGAAAAAATAAATATTGGAAATAAATAGACAGATCAAGCTTAGAAATACAAACTATTTCCAGTCTCCTATAATTAGAAAACCTCTACCATCTAATTACACACGCCTGTTTCAGATGAACAACCTGTGTGTGTAATTAAATGGTAGAAGTTTTCTAATTGGAGGAGACTGTAAGTGGGCGGGGCTAGAAGGTAAAGCTTCCTTTGTTAATACTATATGTGTGGTTGTGTGTGTGTGAGAAAAGATCAAGATAAAAAAATGTATTGACGTTTTTGCAACGTCTGAGGAAACAAAGTATAATGAATTTATCAGTATCAGGTGTGTTTAAGTAATTAGATGGTAGACGTTGTGTGATTGGAGGAGAATGGGAAAGTGGGTGTGGCTACAGGGTGAAGCGTGTAAGGCTGATTCTGAATGCCAACTATAACGCAGGTGTGGAAGTTGGTTTGTTTTAGGGTTCCTTCTCTTTTTTAATGCAGCTATTTCTTTATTATTATTATTATACAATGAAAAAAAAATCAAGAGATTAAATGAAGACAAGCAATAAATAATGTCATGAGCCAAAGTTGGGGGTAGAAAGGTGCTAATTGATTTAATCCTTGTTTTTTTTTTTATTGTGATTTTATATCATTGTGTTTTTATAAAGTACACACATTTCAGTTTTTAATTTGGCAGATTATGGCTTTGTGATTGATCTCATGTCTGTCCTCCAGCATCCGATGGGGTCATGGCCGTGCTGTCGGACAGATCCGAGTGTGTTGCGGTACGAACTGGACCCTCGACCTTCATCGCTCTTCCTCTGCTGTGGCTCTTCCTCTTCAGGCAGGTGGATTCACAGAGTCACGGTGAGTAAGTGACGGTTATGTTTCTTTATGCCACGCGGCTCTGTGTGGTTCGTGCGTCTGCTCGGTAATTATGGACGGATTCTGCTGTTTGGCGCGTGAAGTTTGGAGGAATGTTTTAGGTTCTGTAGTGGATTTAAACCTCCGACATTAACAATAACTATAACGCGTGCGCTTTGTTAGAGGTTCAGTTGTGTCTCCCAGCTGGTTGTCCAGTCACTAATACCGCGTTCACGCCGTATCGTTATTACGGTAATGCCGGGAAATGTGACGTCATCGGGCAACAGTCTGCTAAACGCTCACGGCTGCATTTTGAGTCCAAGCACACTGAATAAACATAACGACGAACATAATGTCAGATTATTAACGATAAAAACAGACTAATCTAAGTATAAAACACAATATAAATAACGATTGTTATGAAAACACTATTTTTTTTACGTCGTCATGGACAGTGTAAATAGCTAACTCCATATTACAGGTCTTTCTTTTGTTTAATACATTTGTATAAAAATATTTACAACGGCAAAAGTTAACCTAAAACATGAGTTAAGTTACAACATTAAGTTAAAACATAAATATTACCCAATAACGGCTGGAGTACATTTTACTTCCGGAAGCGGTCACGTGGTACAAGCCGTAGCTCTCAGAAAACTGCCCAGCCTGCAAGTTGTAATTACAAGTTGTACACAAATACTCAATTATTAAATATATTTACGAATTATATTTATTTATTACATTTATATTTATTAATATACTTTATACTATAGTGTGTGTATGTGTGTATATATATATATATATTTATTTGTATTTACTTATTATTTATAATTAAATATATTTACAAATATTGTAGTTACATTAATAACAGCATGACCTTAAGGCATTGTGCCTCGTGTTTTATTGGTGGGAAACGAATCTACATGTAAAGTTTGGTATTTGTTGTTTTACTGCTCTGTATTTATATTAACAATCGGCATGGATATAAAAACAACAAGCACGAGCGTTATAGTGTGTGTGTGTGTGTATATAATGCTCCATTTATCAATAAAAAATTAATATAGAGCTGCTGGATTGAACTGTTGATCTGTAGGTTGTGTTTTCCTTCCGTCATGAGCTGGACTTTACATTATGTGGATATCGAGCACCACATTGAATTTATTTACATAAGTTATACCATAGCTAGCTGCTAGTTTATATATGCTATGTACAATTTAACAGAAAGGTAAAAAAGGTATTCATATTTTTCATAGTTTGTTTTATGAGCGTTATTTACATGTGCTTTAATTCTAACAGTACAATAACGGAGTTTTTTGAAACTTTGTAGTTTATTATTGCAAAACGATCCGATTGTGATCATACCTCGTGTTCATCTGTCTAGTTTGGGACAGTCTGCAGTTTGTTTTTACCTTGTATTCTCGCTCTTCTCCAAGAGGAAATAAGCCTTGTGTGTTCATTTGAACTAATAGTTATAATGCTGCTTTGTAGTCGTTATCTTTTCTGCTAATGCAAAAAATAAGTTCTCATTCTGATGTGAACGTTAACGGAAGATCTTGATATTTGTCTCTGTGACTCATCACACTAACTAATCAGATAACCATGCGTTTCTATTAAAGTGTCCAGTATCCACTATCTGTGCTCCCATGCGCCACCGTTGTTGATTGCTCGTTAGTGGTGACGTTGACGTGTCCATGAGCATCATATTGAATCGTGACTCGTGTTTCTTTTGAGGGAACTTTGAGGAACCCCCGCCTGCACCCAGTCATGTCTCATTCCTCACCCTGAGCACCAGCTGCAGTGAAGCCGCGAGCTCCGAGTTCCGGTCCACGCTTAATTGACGTCTCCTGTAGAGACGAGTCCATGTTGCCCTCTACTGTCAGCCCCTAATCTCACACCCTGCTCCGTTCACCATGGCCAGATTTATTTATAGCAGGGCATTATCACACACACACACTTGTTTTGCTGTGTTACTGAGTACATTACTTGGGCGTAATGGTTTTTATAGAGTATAAACTGTACATTCTATCCCTAAAACGAATTCCCTAAATCTACTCCTAAAACTACACATCACACACGCGCGCACCCCTACACATCACACACGCGCGCGCCCCTACACATCACACACGCGCGCGCCCCTACACATCACACACGCGCGCGCC
>JAOUQX010086674.1:0-11443 GCA_028566295.1 Liobagrus marginatus
GTGCTTCATGGCCCAGGCAAGCCTCTTTTTCTTATTTTGCCATCTTAGCAATAGCTTTCTTTCTAAAACTTTTGACCGGTAGTGTATATCTTATCGTGATTAACATTTTGTGGTTTGCACGTTCATGGTGCTAAACAAACGGATCTATTGTATCAAATAGTTTTATGTCAACATGAATGCGTGTTAAGGATGTTTTTTTGGTGTTGTGTTAGAATAGCTGGCTATTTCACTTGGTGTAATAGCAACATAAGGTGCTTTGTTGTTGGCTGTAAAAATGTTCTCTGTGGTAATGCTACTTCTATATATGCACATTTAAAAATGCATTTTCACAAATTATTTAAGGAGTTTTGTAAAAACTAATTGTTTTAAGGTTATGATGGCCACCAGGGGCCACTGACATCCATGGAGTGCAACAAAGATGGAACCATGATTCTCACAGGCTCAATTGATGGACAGGCTAAACTCATAAGCACATCGACAGGCATGGTGAGGATTTTCAGTGTGGTGAATTATTTTAATACTAATTTTGTCTTCCAATACCACAGTAAATAATCAGAGTGAATAAAATCAAATTCAGCTACATATTTGTTTATAACTGTGGGTTTTTTAGCAAAGCAGATTTTTGGAAATATAATTTTGTGACTGATGCAATGCAGTCTAAGTACATTTGAGGATTTTGAAACTAGCCCAAGATCACTAAGCTAGTCCACAAACACATATACATTACATACATACACATACACCAACACATTTTGTGCATATAGTATTGAACTGAATATGTTAGCAAAATTTCTGCAATCTAATGAATGTAACGCATTTGGTTTAGGTATTGGGTTCATACTCAGTGGAGAACAGTGAGGAAAAAAGCATGAGCGAAAACATCTCAGTGGAATCTGTAGGATTTTGTAACGTGTAAGTTAAGCCTTTTAGCAAGTTATCATTTTTATTAAATTGACCAGCTTTTACCTCTTTTTCATGATCATATGTAACTTGTTACACTATATCAGGCTGCCCCTGATTGCTGTGGCATATCTGGATGGGACTCTAGCCATATATGAGTTGACTACACAGAGCCTTAGACACAGATGTAAACATAATGTAAGTGCAAATTAATTTGTATGGTTTTATCACTCACTGTATGTGATTTTATGCACAATGATCCATTCAAACCTCTGACAGATAATGTGAATAACATTTTGTTGTATTTTTTTTCCATTGTCAGCTGCCAAAAGGTGGGATATTGTTGGCAGCAAGTAAACAATGCGTTTAACTTAAGAGGGAAACAGAAAAAAGGCAACCAATGAATTGATGACAGGTTCATGGGTGCCCAATGTTCACTGATTGACATAGGAATGGCTAGCCTGTCTGTTTTGATCTCACTACTGTTGCACAAATTGCTTACCAAAAAAAAAAAAAAGTTACTGTTGGCACCGATGTACAGGTGTCAAAACACTCAGTGTATTGCAGCTTTCTGTGCTAGAGTGCCCATGCTGACCCCTGCCAACTGGTGAATGCACCTACAATGAGCACATGGGCATCAGAACTGGATCATAAAAATTTGAAAATGATGGTCTGCTCTGATGAATCCCATTTTTTATGTGCTATGTGGGGAAGCAATGGTGCCTGAATACATCAGAAGGGGCATTGTGATGCTCTAGACAAAATGTTGCTGGAATACCTTGTGTCCAGGCATTCATGTGAATGCTGCTTTGAAATATTTGCGCAGCAAATACCTCTTCATAACAGCAGTATTTCCTAATACCACTTTCAGCAAGAAAGTGCACCCTGTCACACTGCAAAAAATGTAAAGGAATTATTTGAGAAACATGCTAATGGATTAATAACCATGATCTCAGCTTGAGAGAGTATTTGCTGGAGAAACAATTTCAATCAATGGAGACCCCATCTCACAACTTACATGATATAAAGGATCTGCTGCTAATGCCAAATTTAACTTTTATTGTCAATTCTGCTACATGTGAAGGACATGCAGAGGCTTGAAATTCCGTTTTCCTCTGACCCATGGTGTGAGACATAAGACAAGTAATGAATAGCAAAAAATAAGAAAACAGAATAAAATAGACTAACATAAAATACAATAGGTAAAATTAAGACATTCTCAATTTGACAGTTAAAGCATATGATGGTAAAGAATATTTACATTTTAGTGCAAACAGGAGAAGAGTAGCAGTTGTAAGCATGGCAATATTTTCTTTTCATGTTGTAGTGCAAACAGAGAGAGAAGCAGTAGTAAAAAAAAATAAAAAATTCTTTGTGCCAAATTCCACGGCCTACTTTCAGAGATTTTGTGCCGTCATTGGCTTAATAGGTTAAAGCGGGTTTGATAGCACAAACGGGGCCTACAGAATGTATATAAGGCATGTAGTTTTTAGTTATGGCTGTTTGGTGTATGATATATCTGTTTATTTTACAACAATGAATAAATTAATATGATTCAACCTTTACAAATCTCTCTTTCAGGTGGGAATTGTCCGTCTTCAGTGGGAGCAGGCCTCGTCAGTGGTGGCTACCTGTAATCTGGAGGGAGTTATAACTTTGTGGGATGCTCGCTCAGGAAAAATGGTTGCTAAATACCGTGGTCACACAGCAGAGATACTGGACTTCAAGCTCAATCGGTGAACATGCCAGTTTCTAGCTGTTGGAGTGGGTGGGAGATTCAAATATGCCATTGAACAAAAATGTACATAATGTAACATAAAACTAGTCAAAATATATACTGTACATATTTTTAAATAGAACTAAAATAATTATAATAATAATAATCAGTCAAAAAAAATTGGTAGTCTTTAATTTGGTTACACGTCTTTAAATATAAAACCTACAGACGTCCATCTAAAATAATAAAAAAACAAAAACATAACTATTTTTTACATGAAACTCTTTTTTCAGATTGTATGTAAATGAATTTATCTACCCTTAAAAGGTAAAGTGCAAGCATGCAAAATTATTAATATAAGATAAACAAAAGTCTGCAGTATAACATTTCCAGCTAAATAACTGTTATGGGATAATTGTCAAGTCAAGAAGCTTAATTGTCACTTCAACCGTATAAAGCTGATGCAATACACAGTGAAACACAGCTACACAGAACAGAGTCAAACAGACAATACAGAGCTACGTACATAAAACAAAATGAAAAAAGTACAGACAGTATAATACGCCACGCTACAGGACAGATACAATATATACATACAATATAGCGCAGACCGTAGTGCAACATGTGGCATTGTACCAAATAACGTTAGCAGTAGTAACAAAGTAGAAATAGCAGCATTGAAAAACAGTAAAGTGACTGTGCATAAATCATATGCTAAGTATTAACAGTAATTAAAGTGACTGTGTATAAATGATATATTAAGCATTAACAGCTATTAAAGTGGCTGTGCGTGAATGATATATTAAGTATTAACAGTTATTAAAGTGGCTGTGCTTAAATGGTATGTTAAGTTACACAATTATTTAGACTAACTTAGTGTGTGTGTCATATGTGGTGAGATTGGCGGATTTCAGTTCTTGGCGTTAGGAAGCTTGATGGCTTGTAGATAAAACTGGTTGAAAGTCTAGTTGTGACTGCCCGTATGTTTCTGTACCTTTTTCCAGAAGGAAGAAGGGCAAAGAATGTGTATGAGGCGTGAGTGTTGCGTCAGCCACAATACTAGTGGATTTGTGGATGCAGCATGTGGTGTATATATCCGTGATGGAGGGGAGAGAAATCTCGATGATCTTCTCAGCTGTCCTCACTATCCGCTGTAGGGTCTTGTGCTCCGATACGGTGCAGTTCCCAAACCAGACAGCGATGCAGCTGCTCAGGATGCTCTCGATGGACCCACTGTAGAACATGGTCAGGATATGGGGAGGGAGATGTGCTTTCCTCAGCCTGCGTAGGAAAAAGAGATGCTGCTAGACTTTCTTGCTGATGGAGCTCATGTTGAGTGATCAGGTGAGGAAGGATCCGTCAATGTCCAGGGGAGAGTGGTCGCTCTGTGCTCTTCTGAAGTCAACAAACATCTTTTTGGTTTTCTCTATGTTCTGAGTCAGGTTTTTGGCTCTACACCAGAAAGTTAGCTGTTGTACTTGCTCGTCGTTCTTGCTGATGAGACCCACCATGGTCATGTCACCGATGAACTTGATGTGATTCGAGCTGTGCATCGCTGTTTAGTCGTGAGTTAGCATTGTGAACAGCAGGGAAATAAGCACGCAGCCTTGCGGGGAGCCAGTGCTCAGTATGGTGGTGTTGAAGATGCTGTTCCTGATCCTGACCAACTGAGGTCTCCCAGTCAGGAAATCCACGATCCAGTTTCAAATGGAGGTATTCAGGCCCAGCAGGCTCAGCTTCTCAGTCAGGTGTACTGAGGGATGATTTTGTTGAATGCTGAACTGAAGTCTATGAACAACATTCATATGTACGATGGCATTGTCCGTAGAACAGTTTGGATGATAGGCAAACCGCAGGGGGTCTTGTGAAGGTGGTAGCTGGGTCTTGATGTGCCTCATGACGTGCCTCTCTGAGCATTTCATCACGGTGGGTGTAAGTGCGACAGGACTATAGTCATTGAGACAGGACACCGAAGACTTCTTTGGCACAGGGATGACTGGTTGTCTTGACGCACGTTGGAACAACCTGCTAGTTGTTCTGCGCATTCCCTGTGCCCTCTACCAGGAATGTTATTTGAACCAGCAGACTTGCGTGAGTTAACGGAACACTCTGCGTAGGGTTTTCCTCACATCAGCAGTGGTTAGACAGAGCATTTGGTTGTTGAGAGGAGGGATGATCTTCCTCGTCGATTCGTTGTTCTGTGCCACAAACTGAGCGTAGAAGTCATTCAACGCATCTGGAAGGGAGGTGTTGCTGTCAAGTTCAAATTCGTCATACTCTTCCTTAGACTGTGCACATAAATAGACAATATTTAAGAAACTGCATTAAAAATTAGTGAATAGAATAATAAACCCTATTAGAGTAATTAAATATAATATGCAATGTTACATGTAGTAGTTAGAAGATAATGTGCAATTATGTTGCATGTAGTAACATTAGAAAAATCAAACATTACAGGAGAGAATGTGTGATGAGTCACATGCATATAGCAAGCGTAGTAAAAGTTAAATT
This sequence comes from Liobagrus marginatus, assembly GCA_028566295.1. NCBI lineage: Eukaryota > Metazoa > Chordata > Actinopteri > Siluriformes > Amblycipitidae > Liobagrus > Liobagrus marginatus. Next base: position 5,129 of record JAOUQX010086674.1, read on the forward strand.
GCAGTGTGAAGAATAACAGTAAATAAATGAGTTTATAGAATCCTAAGTTATCAATAAGGGGACTATGAAAGTGCTTTCCTGATTTGATCATGCTGGACAATACAATTACCAGGGTTCAAATTCAGATCTTATTTAACACATACATGCAGTGAAACGTTTTTATTTTGCATATCCCAGGTTAAAGATTTGAAGGATGGGGGGTCAGTGCACAGGTCAGCCAGAACATGCGGTGCGCCTGGAGCAAATGTGGTTAAGGGCCTTGCTCAAGGACCCAATGATGGTAGCTTGCCTGGTGGGAGGCTTGAACCCCGACCCTCTGATCACTAACCCAGAGCCTTACCATTGAGCCACCACCCCTTGCAGGGGGGTTGCAAGGGGTTTTGGTGCTCTGCATGACTTTGTCGTCTTGGGTTTTACAGATGCACTAGGTCAATAAACTTTCTATACTTCTAGTATAGAATGCACTCTGAATCACAGGATTTGCCTCAATTGGTTTAATTAAGTGTGGTTGTGATGAGTCCTTTTGCTTCCATAGCAAAACTATTGTGTTGAATTCCACAAGTATCTGTCAGGTCAAGAACGTACTGAATTTTGTTTCTTAAAAATGCATAACGGTCCAAATCTTAACCAAATTCTGGGGCTCATTGGGAACTTACAAATTATTATTTTTTTTATCATTTGAATAAACTGTTATTAAACTTGTAAAATGCATGTCTTGTTGTTGACAAAACAAGCAGTGGCGGTTCTAGATTGAAAGGCGTCCTTGGCAAACCATGCGATGCCCAACCCCCGCCACTCATTTTTTTGTGTATTAGTAAGAGCATTTCTGTGGGTGCCAGGGCACAATCCATATACAACCAAGCTGGTTAATTGACCCCATACGGTGACATGATATTTCCATTGATTCAGACCATGCAAATGAGAGGTAAAAAAATTATCTCCTTTTTATGCTTGTAGACGCCCTTTGCTGTAACCAGCAATATGGCGGCATGGTGGTAGAGGGTTAGCACTCCTGCCTCACAGCAAGAAGGTCCTATGTTTGATTCCGCCAAGGATCTTTGTGTGGAGCTTGCAGGTTCTCCCCGTGTTTGCTTGGGGTTTCCCAGGGTACTCTGGTTTCCTCCCGTCTCCAAAGACATGTGATTGGGCATAGGTGAATTGGCTACTCTAAATTGTCCGTAGGTGTGAGTGGTTGTCTGTCTCTATGTTAACCCTGCGATTAACTGGCGATTGTCCAGGGTGTACCACGCCTCACACCCCAAGTTAACTGGGATTGGCTCCAGTGCCCCACGACCCTGAACAGGATAAACGGTAGACAATGGATATGTTGAAAGTGGTGACTATACTGTACAGTTATAGACCGGTTGCCAGCATGTAAACAATATATTTTACCTTTCTCCATCTGTCTTCCAGAGATGCATCCATGGCTGTGACAGCAGGTGGAGACCACAAAGCCAAAGTCTTCTGTCTTCAGAGGCCTGATCGATAGGACAAGAGTGACTGTCACCATGGAGTGAAAAAATCAGTTACTGTTTTTACATCCTCATAGAATGTTTGCACGCAGTAATTGTTTTACTGACTGAATCCTGCTGCTTCGCAGTTCTACAGACTAGTGATTTTACATTGTGAATTAAGTTTCTTTTTGTTATTTCTCAAACTTTATTACAAAAACATTTGCTTTGGTTGAGCTCTTCATAATTGTCAGTCATTACATTTTAATTATGCGTGACTAAATTTGAAAATTCTAATTCACAGAGAACAATAATATTGGTGAAGCCAATTTTGTTTCTTCAAGAAATCACCTTTTCTGGCATAATTGTAATTGATTCATGCCAGTAATTGTTATTCTAGCCAAATTTACTTTATTCTATGGCTAATTGATGTATTTCTTAGGGTTGTCAATCAATTAAAATATTTAATCACGATTAATCATTGGGAGGCATGGTGGTAGAGTGGGTAGCACCTCTGCCGCACAGAAAGAAGGTCCTGGGTTCGAGTCCCACCCAGGGGATTACTGTGTGGTGTTTGCATGTTCTCCCTGTTCTTGGGTGGTTTTCCCTGGGTACCCCTGTTTTCTCACACCTTCAAAGACATGTGAATGGGTATAGGTGAATTGGCTACTGTTTTAAGTTGGGTTAGGGTTAGGGCTACCCTAGGTCTGAATGTATGCGAATAGTTGTCTGTCTCTAAGTGTTAGCCCTGTGATTAACTGCCGATTGTCCAGGATGTACTCCCCTCACACCCTAAGTTAGCTGGATAGACTCCAGCGCACCGCAACCCTAAACAGGATAAGCGCTAATGAATAATCACATGATTGTCATGAGTTATCTTGTTTAATCGCAAATTAATCACGCATTTCCATCCGTTCTAAATGTACCTTCAATAGATATTTTTCAAGTTTTTAATACTCTAATCAAAATGGGCATTGATAACTATGGATGCCTTATGCAAAGGTCTGTTTATTATTAGTGAAAATATACTTGTGTCACGGAACCGTTCTGTTTATCTTCTGTTAATACACTTTCATTCTGTTCACCTGTGCCTCATTATCGGCTGTATTAGTTCATGTATTTATACCATTGGCTTTCGGTACCACTGACTTTCGGAGGTTTCTATTTCCTCAGTTTGCTGTGTTTATTTATGTTTCCATTATTAATGAAGTTCCGTCGCACATTTATTCATCTCCCACCTCTCTCAATCCGCACCACAACCATGACACATGAAGCATGTTTCTCAAAGGTCAAAGATATTTTTCAAATGACTGGTTGATGTCCATTAAATACATAAAAAAAAAATTATTTCTGTTTGCTGCTGCATCCTTTACTGTCTATGGCTCAATCTCCATTTATCCAGATAAAGGCTATGCCTAGGTCAAATGGAAAACGTGTGTGGCATTTATTGCTTGTTAATAAAATTAGTGCCGCGAAAATGGATTTGCGCACATATTGAGAAATGTGGCTTTAAAAAACTCGTCTAAAAACACAAACAAAACGAAACAAAACAAAATGAAAACCTTAAATAGATTTGGTCACAAACACTGCATAAGCAGAAACAAGAAATGAAGGAGTAATTTAAGGTTTATTTAAGGGGTTAAGCACTCTGATCAGTTCATGTCCAGACCAGATGATGGCGGAAACAGGTTGAGAACACGCTCAAGGTCCGTTAAATGACGTAGAACATGTGCGACAACATTCTTACACGATTGTAAAAGCAACCTCATACAGTTAGGTGTTGCACTTTACGACTTGCACCATATAATGGACGACGAATACTATAGCGGTGCCGGAGAGTGGGATCGTCAAGAAGCTAATGCGGTGAATAGACAGTCATTGTAAAGCTAGGCTTTTGTTTGTTAATGCAATTTAGCTCACATACCTCAGTGTAAAGTATGCACATATTGAAAATTGGAAAGCACCAACATTAGCAAGCTAACACGATTGGTTCGAAGTTTTTATGTAAGAAAATATATTTTAATACGTTGTTTAAAACTCTTTAGTTGCTAGCATACGGTTTCTTTCCGTAGGAAGACAACGGCTACGTGGATGCGGAGGCAGACGATAAAGTACAGGAGGAGTGCTTGCAGAAGTTCTCCAGTAGGGACTACATCATGGAGCCCACAGTTTTTAACACGCTGAAAACGTGAGTACTGTGTAAATAACGCCTTTATTAACGGAAAATAACTGCGGCTAAACCCTCCCTGAAACCAGCCGAACGTTAAAAAAATGGACGGGCTCGGCTTAGAGACTTAGCCGAAGACTTGAAGATTTTTAGCGGAAAGTAAATGGCTCCCATGCTCCTATACAATTTCTTCTTCTAAATTAAACCATACACATAAAAAAATAGATAGTTTATATCGGACCCTTACACATTATTTTACTTTAGCTTACTGCCAAGCCACTTAGTGTCCTACTAACTGTCATATTCTGTGATTAAAATGGATTTTTTTTACTGTAAAAATATTACATTTATTGCAATCCAGATTCTCAAGCTCTGTCAAAATATTTGAACAAGTAGACACATGTATTAGAAATGGACATTTAAATAAGTAGACAATAGGCTGACCACACACATGCTTCACTCTCCTGCCTTCTGGAAAAAGGTGCCGAAGCATTCGGCCCATTACATCCAGACTGTCCAACAATTTTTACCCACTCAAAACTCAAAGAGCTAAAACACACACACTTGCACTCAAACTCAGTAATATTCACACTCGCTGTTTACAACCACAAATATACACGCATGCCCAGCCACTTTAATACTTATTTATACTGGTACTGTTTCCTTATTCAATGCTGATATGTATACACTAGCCACATTGCTTAATAATGCTGTTATTTTAACTTTAATGCTTCTTTCATTATTTAGTACATTGCCACATATTGCAAAACCATTGGTGCTATGTTCTATGTATCTATCCTGTGGCTTTCTGTTTTGCACTTGTTGCACTTTTTGTTGTACGTAGCTGTGTTGTTCTGCTTTGTGTTCCGTTCTTATGTGACTGTTCTGATTTGCGTGACTCTGTTTTATGTGTAGCATCATGGTCCTGGAGAAACGTTGTTTCGTTTCACTGTGTATTGCAAAAGCTATATATGGTGTTACAACAATAAAGCTTCTTGAACTTGAATAAAGCCCTTATACAAGGTGGAAACAACGTCCTTACTTGAGTGAAAGTACAGATACTACAGGTCGAATATTATAACAAGTAAAAGTTGCAAATAAGAACTTGTTTTTTAATGCAATTAAGTATCAAAAGTAAATGTCGATGCATTGTTTTTGTTGTATCTCAAATACAATATAAAAAAAACTCCAAGAGAACTGAACTACTTGATGGAATCTATTGGGGACCCATCTTGGCAGCAAGCAATGCTGGCACTACGCGTTCTTCTCTGCTTTTAACAGTGCTACAGCCCGCCACACAATGTGCCACCGCCCCCTATTGGACAACCCCAATACCACTTAACTTATAACATTCCCTCCTACTTAAGGCAGATGAACTCCTTTCCCAAGAAACAATTTTTTTCATCCCCTTTTTCACAAATAGGATTAGGATAGACTTTTTTTTATGTCACAAAGTCTTTAAGATGTGCTGATGGTTTCTGCTCTCTGACTGACCACCATAGACATCCAGAAAGTGCTCTCTCAGACTCCGTTCTATCAGCAATTTGAGTTTTTTTCAGGCAATAGAACACTGGGTAAATTTGGCAATTAATTTCTTGGACATCCAGTTTGCAAATTCTCAGGCTTCCTACTATCTACAGTCGGAACAATTCAAGTGTTGTTGAATTACTGAAAGCCTCTGCTACTTTCATATCAGCATCCACTGACACCATGCCAATATCATAAGGTTCAGCACCCAGGGCAGCTTGAAAATCTTTAGTCATCATTTCTTTTTGTTGTCGACTGAATAATTGATGGCGCTGTACTACTTTGGCACTTCCTAATGCTATTTTATAGGATCCAGGCCCTGTGATGTCCTGAATGACCCCCTCACCAATTTTGGGCCATGCACAAAGTTTCGGGTGTATACTATTTCTCCTACTTCCAAAAAGCGGGACCTCGCATGTTGGTCATCGTGTTCCTTGTTGTTTGGCTTCAATTTTGCTAGTGAAGTCAGGATGGATTCTGTTTACGGTGCATTGCAATTTCCTCTCCATTTCTGCAAGTGATAGTCCCTTTGTAGACTGTTCCTCTTCCCAAGACTTTTCAAAGAATTTACATTTTCCCATTTAAAATCGCAAGCCACACTCCTCCAACCGTTGCAACACTTGTCCTCAAATGCTCCTGATCATATCTTCTGTTCAAGAAGGCATCATCCAGATATACAGTTACCTATGTAATGCCTTTCAGGACCCCTTTTATGGCCCTCTGGAAGATTGCTTGGACTGGTAATAACCCCGAATGGCTATCTGGTGTCTGGTGGTATCTGGTGTCTGGTGGTATCTGGTATCTGGTGGGCAGAATACAGTGAGGCCTCGACTTACGAGTTTAATCCGTTCCGTGAGGTAGCTCTTAACTCAAATCACTCTGATGTCAAATCCATTTTCACCATTACAATGAATTGAAATGCCATTAATCCGTTCCGGACACCCAAAAAACGCCGCAATAAATGTTAAATGTTTTTAAAATTATCAAAAATTTATTTAAAAATAATGAATTGTATAAAAACACAATACTTAGCTGTGCACAGGTGATGGTGGCTCAGTGGATAAGGCTCTGAGTCAGTGATCAGAGGATCGGTAGTTCGAGCCCCGCTCCAGACATGCTGCCATCATTGGGTCCTTGAGCAAGACCCTTAACCTCACTTGCTCCAGGGGC
>JAOUQX010086679.1:0-10372 GCA_028566295.1 Liobagrus marginatus
TGCCTGGTGTGAGGCTTGAACCCCCAACCCTCTGATCACTGACCCAGAGCCTTATACCATTGAGCCACCATCACCCTATACAGCCAACATCACCCTATTGTTTTAATGTGTGTCATGATCGTTTATTGACCTATTAAACATATATCTATTTTAATTCCTGAACTTTACTCACACGTAATAGATTTATATTAAATTTGTACTTAGACTCAAGTTTTAGCATTATTCATACTTTTCATATACAGTATGCTATTCACAGGTCGTTGTTTTTCAGTTATTGGGTTTGAAATGAAACGCATTAAACTGCATGAATGATATCGAATATGGAATACAGTATATAGGAATAATATATATGATTAGCTTGAGTGACTTATGTGACACAGCCCTATCGCAACCCTACTGAAAATCTCTGCAATGACCTGGAATGCAGACGGAACCCAGAACACCCGTAGCAGTGACTATTATTAAGACTCTTGGATGAGTAGGCTCAAAGCCAAAGCCACTCCCCAAAATGATCGGAAAAGCACTCTCATTAAGAGTATAGCTCATTATAACAGCAAAGGTGTCCATATACGTTGTCATAGACCATCATGTGTGAAAACCTACAACAATGCATAGAGCGATGTATATAATTAGAAGACTACCTACAGCGAGAACAATAAAGTTATCAATCCGGGTACATAGTATCAGCTGTGTTATAAGTGCACTCTGATATTCTTTGCTTGAGTAATGCTCTATGTTCTAAACGAATAGACGTTAGATGTGATTATAATGGATAAGCCTTTATAAGTGTTTTTATGGCTTTCCAAGTTCTGCTGACTTTGCGTCTAGGTAAGGAGCGGTCATTAACTAAAAGGAAGCATTAAAAGTAGTTTTAACTCAAACATGTTTTATGGTAGTACTATCGCACTTCCTCAAATCAGTCTTCCTATACCTGTCATCCCACCTCCCAAAAAATATCCCAGTTGGTGAAATAGCTACCGGTACCTCTAAATCAGGTTTAGGTTTGAATCGGTGTGCGTGTGTGTGTGTGTGGTTATAGACTGTTGTCAAGCAGTGTTTACTTAAGATGTGCTTTACTTGTGGCAAACAAGTGTTTACTTAAGATGAATGAATATGTATGAGTTTCTGTAATTCGTTAAAATACTCATTTGATATTATGGTATGTATTCTGGCACTATGTCAGAAATAAGGTAGTTCAATGGTAAGGCTCTGGGCCCATGATCGGAGGTTTGGGGTTCAAACCTCACACCAGGCAAGCTACCATCTTTGGGTGCTTGAGGAAGCCCCTTAACCTCAATTACTCCAGGGGGTGCCACATATGCTCTGTCTGACCCCGTGCGCTGAGCCCAGCCTTCAAATTCATAAGCCGGGATATGCATAATAAAAACACTTCACTGCGCGTATGTGATAAATAAGATCTGAATTGGACGTGGCAATATAATAACTGCGTCGCAAGTCAGAAACGACTATGAAAATCCATCAGATTTTAATCAGTGCCTGGGATCATATCTGTAGCCTTAATGCTGGAAGTATTACATTCATATATTTTTGTTAAATAATATTTTGCAATTTAGCCCAGATTTCTTTTAATTTGGTTAAAAAAAAAAAGAAAGATGGATGGATGGGGTGAGAGTGTAAACAAAAACAATTCGTTACATCTGACTAGCTGCCAGGTCTAAAAACGCATAATGGCTTTACACAGCAAAATAAAATGGCTTGAATAATTGTTATGCTTTGCAAAAATTTCATTGCTGGAAGACAATTCTGGAGTGGATTCATGAATTTAGAAAAGAAATTAGGATAAGAGCTCCAAGACGAATTAATTATGAGTTACTACTTAAATATCATGTCTAGTTCAAGACTAAAAAAAAGTAATTTTTATTTATAATACATACCATTACAAAGTATTTGGTGGCACATGAGATGTTCCTACGAGACAGATGAATCATACGGGGCTATCTGTGCCAAAAAAATATCCTGCTAGTACAAGTAAAAGCCGATATTTTTTTACGTTTATTTTTATTAGTCTGGCGGTCTGGTAAATTAAATTAGCTCCGAAACATTAAAGAGCTGGGTTCTGATCGCAATTCTATTGTTGATAGTTGTTTGTCAACAGCTGAGCCGCAAATATTTTTGAACCGTACATATTGACATTGGACTGCAAGTTAAAGAAAAAAAAAATCATTAGTTATTATAAATGCGCGTTTCACCTCGTATCAAACAATACAGTAAATCCGTGATAAAATCAAGGGCATCAGTACAGCTCATGTAATACGATAACCAAATGATGTGGTAGTTTACATCCACATGTTTACACGTTTAACATCAACATTCAGATCATGCATCATTCTCTCTTCTTGTTACGATACTGTAGTTCTCACTGACTTCATCTACAACAGACCCTCCAAAGTTTTACCAGGTCTTGATTCAATCGAACAGCGCAAAATTAATTTCTCGAATTAATGCTCGTGCAGGCTTTTGGATTCAATTCTCGAACCCGATAAACGTCATGAAGTGCAACTGCAGCATTTGGAACATGGTGAGTTGCGTATCAATCTGTCATGGAGGACCAGCCAGTGTTGTAAGACTGACATCGGGCTGATGCTGATGATGATGATGAAGATGAAGATGAAGATGAAAATAATGATGGAAGAAAATGATGAAGAATAATATGAAAACTATGATAAAGTAGAATATGATGAAGAATATTATAATGAAGAATATGATGATAAGGATGATGAAGACGATCAAGATGAAGATGATGAAGAATATGAAAATGATGATGGTTATGGGGATGATGAAGAATATTAAAATGATAAAGAAGAATATGAAAATGATGATGAAGAATACGAATATGATGATGAATATGAAAATGATGAGGATGATGGTGATGAAGAATTCAAATATGATGAAGAAGAATATGATGGTGATTAAGAATTCGAATATGATGATGATGGTGGTGGTGATAAAGAAGAATATGAAAATGATGAAGAATATGAAAATGATGATGGTGACGATGAAGAATATGAAAATGATGATGATGCTGAGAGGTCATTGATGCTTTCCTTTGTTCACCTACTTGCTTCGCTAAGGCGGATGTGGCAGCAAAACAGAAGCAGGAGAGAGCTGACAGCAAGCAGTAGAGAACTCATATCTTCCTTGAAGTTGCCCAAAATGTTCAAATCCCATCAACTTGTTCGCACTTCTACTGACATTCGCGGTGCGCAAACTTCACCGCCAGCACCGAACTCCTGCGTCCGCAGTCACAGATTTAACATAAACTTAACTCGCCACCATCTTTGCCCCCAGCATCGCCTTCAGCATGGAATCCGTCTGCTGTAAATGCGACTTCATACGAGAACATCGAGTAGCAGTATAATATCTCAATCACGCCGTAACCACGGAACAGATTAGAACACTGTTATAGCGTATCGCCACGCGCTAAAGATGGAATTACGCCGAAACACGTGCCATTCGCGGTATACTTCAGTAAAAAGATAATCTTTCAAATCTCACCAGTTCATACCGCAGATGTGTGATAAAACAAATAAACACCGATGTCCAAAAACGAACAAATACGTCCGGCGCGGAGATCGCTCATGTTCGCGTCCGCACTTTGTCGCAACGCTTTAAGAATACCAATAAATATACGACGATGCGACACCAGCGTATGACCTACAGGTGGTGGCGAGCTGTCTATGCGCTCGCGCCCTCTGAATAACGATAGCTTCAGAGAATCACTGAGCCGACTCTTTCAAAACAGTCCATTTAATCGAACCGACACGCTTCGTTTCAGGAGATGATCGTTTACAATATGCCGACAGTAATCTTTAACACACACGTTGTTCTATCTTAGTGAGGACATTTTTACAGGCTTAATGTTTTTTATACTGTAAAATATAAAGAAAAAAATTATTCCCCCCCCCCCTAAACCCTCATTATGGGGACTCATTAAATGTCCCCATAAAACATGCTTATGTCTCATAAATCGTGAAAACAATAATACACACACAGAAGGTGGGAATACACCATATCTATAAAATCAGACATCCAACACACACGCGCACACACACACACACCAGTAATAATAATGAATAATAAATCTGCCAGATAACAATTGACCAATATTTCGTGCATCGAATACTGGACTGCATTTATGAAAATGAAAGAATTTATAATTTTTTATAACTTAATGTACATAATACATAACTTGACACTTTAATGAACAAAAAAATGTTTTGAATGAATATCAAAATTTTGCTTGTCACAGTGTCTTAAAATATTTTTTTAATAATCCTTCAGAAATTTTCTTTTCTTAAATGGATGAACATTATTTTTTTAAGTTGGTACTCGGGCAAATCATTAGCATAACTGAAAGTCTAGTGCTAATTGGAGTATGTGAATAAAAATTGTAGTTGCCTATTTATTTCATTATTTACATTTCCCCTTGGACTATGTTCATACCTGTCAATTGTGCTAAATATTTATGTTTGATTTTTATACACACACACCCATAACACCATATAATTGGGGACTAAATGCAGCAGTTTGCTGTCATAAACTGCAATGAATGGTTGTAACAATCTCCGAGCTATTGATTAAACAATGCCACAGATCTGCAGTGGGCTGCTTTATAGCATATATATGAGTGAAATGATAGTTTGCCAATACATGTAGCTGCGAGCACATCAGTGTTTTGCCTTACATCACTGCAGAAAGCTAATATATTGCATTAACTCTTACATACAACTGAAATGCCTAGAATCTATAAGCATGACATTTGAACTTTGTCATAAATGAGCCTACAGCTAGAATAGGTTGACCATTTAATGCTTTATTTTTATTAAATCACTGTGCTAGTTGCTACCCGTGTTGTGCAGCAGGTTACAGGTTTCTTCTGCAAAGAAAGTCATTTACAGCCGATTTCAAAGTCCATTTCCATGAACCTTCTCCTTAGTTTGAGTTACACTGGCTCCTGAACTGTTAGGCTCTGAGTGCATAACACCGGCATGCACAAATACTCATTTATAAGGATTTAAAAGATAGATTAAGAGATTAAAATCAAGGCGACATACATTTAATTACAGTATAATGGATGTTCAAGACTGGCAGGTAAGTGAACAGAGAATCAAAATGTTTTATTTTCTAATCACATATACTTACATTAAAATGCCTTAGCTAAATGTTTGTCTTTCCCCCATTAGCAATCCAGTTATGAACCCGAATTACCAGTCACAGAGAAATCTAACCCCATCACCAGAGACATCGATCGAGCAAATCCCACAGAGATCATCCAGATGCTGCAAAAATGCGATGCAGAACCTTTTAAAAAAACATCCCATGGAAATCCCATGTATCAGGTTTGTGTTAAAATTGTTCTTAGTGTTATAGCTGTACTGCATGCAGTCGTGATGTAGACAAACGTTACGCCGTTAATTCTGTAGACACTCAAGAGCTCGTCTGTGGTTCAGACAATAACGGACGTGTCCAAGAGCGTTGAAGTGATTCTTAAGGTATGTACTGTGCACCATACCTGTGACAGCTTTTATACATCATATCTTAATTTAAGAGAATTAATCAAGAAGAATTGTCTTATGGTGAAGACAACAAAACTGCATTTGTGTAAGAATTTAGGAGGACAAATATGTCAGCAGGAGCGGTCAGTACCCATCTAAGTTGAACATGGTGTGTTGTGCATTCTGACATGCTACATTCATTCATTATCTAGCATTTATCCTGTTCAGGGTCGTGGGGGCGCTAGAGTCTATCCCAGATAACTTAGGCAAGGTGCACACTGGACAATCAGTAGTTAATCACAGGACTAACACTTAGATACAGACAACCATTCACACACACATTCACTCCTATGTACAATTTAGAGTAACACACTCACCTATGCACAATCGCATGTGTTTGGAAGTGGGAGGAAACCAGAGTACCCTGGGAAAACCCGCTCAAGTAGAACATGCAAACTCCACACAGAAACACTCTGGATGGGAATCGAACTCCTGACATCCTTGCTGTGAGGCAGGAACGCTAATCACTCCGACATGCTTTTCTGCTTTAAAAAAGTTGCATTACTGGTTATTCGAGGATTCATATGAATGACATGAAGGTCATCTTAAATCATTTTAGTCATCCTCCATAACCCGCTGTTTAGTGTCAAAAGGAATTTTTTTAGCTGCTTACTGAATTGCTTTCCCCTTTGTTATGTGCAAACTTTAGAAACTGGAATGCTTGAAAATGTCAGATCAGAGTTTTTGAAATAATCAGACACCCTCGGTTACTGGCAACGTTATTTTTTTAATGAAACATTTTAATGTAATAGTCAACAAAAGATTTTAACCCATACTGTAACTGTGTGATTTAATGCACTATTACTGCTGTCATATGATCAGCTGGTTGACTAATTGCATCAAAGGTCAGTCAAACATGTGTACTGTAGCTTAGCGATCTAATGACAAATTTTAAGAAGCAGTTTTAAGTGATTTATTACAATAGGATCCAGAAGACCGTTTGATTGTCCTGAGTGGCTGTGGGACAGGTCGGCTTGCGTTTCTCTTGGCGGTAAAATCTCATGACCAAATTTTCCCTTATTACTGAATTTCTGTTTTATACAGAATTATTATACTCGACTTAATTTAAAATTCCTGACTGATAATGTTTATTTTCTCTTCCTGGTTCTTATTTAAGACATCCCTGAACAAGTTGCTTGCATGTCAAAATCACAAGGAAATTTACTCGTACATTATCGCTAGCGGGGATAAGTGAGTTAACACTGGCTACTCAGTTGACACTAGACAATGACCATGACATTTTTTTATTTTTTTATTTTTTAAAGAGCCCTGCTGACATCACAGGAATCTCCAGAGGATCATCCTTTGCTGGGAGCTCTCACACTAGAGAAGGTGAGAACTTTGGCAAAGTTTAAAGCATAGCAAGCATTCACTTCCTCTTGCAGCATACAGCCTGTATGCATTTCACAAGGACTCAGCAAAAAACACAGAACAAGAAAATAATCCAGCAGTATATAACACTGCAAAAAAATATATATATATTAAAAAAAAAAAAGACCCATAAAAAACGGTCAAAAGACTGGTTGCCGTTAAATTACAGAAAGTAACCATTTCACAAAATTACAAGCAAAAACTAAAAAATACAGAATAGAATTTACGGCCAAAATTTATTCAATTACAGTTGATATGTTTTGAAACTATGGAAAAACTGATAAATTACATCAAATTACATATAAAAACACGCAACTTTCAGGTTAATTTCGAAAAATTGACGGTTTTATTGCGTTATTCTATAAAACACACCCACGTTTTAGCTCTTTTTTGTTTTCATCAACAGGTTTGTGTAGGAAAGAAGCACGTCCTCTTTATTGGAATATCCTGTGGTTTGTCTGTATGAACAGTTTCCTTCGTTTGCTCAGTGTACTTATACTGATTATGCATATCTTACTTTAATAACAAGTTTCTTATTCTGAAGGCGCCATTTGTTGCTGGCCAACTTGACTTCTGTCTGAGGAATCTGGAAGTCTTTACTCATGTTATGATTGGATTCAATCCCGTTGCCATGGCAAGGTACCGAAGATTAAAAAGTATTCAAGGTTTGACTAAGAAACCGAGAAGACAAACCAAATAGTTGTTATCACAATAATTACACACAATAATCTTTAATTGCTGCTGTTATGTTAATAGGACCGAACCCATTCAGAACTGTTCATACCATTTCAAGGAGGTTGCACAGAGAATGTATGAAGTGCAGAAACAACAAAAGGCCTACGTGCTCACTCCTGCAGTAGGGGTATAAACTTTTCTACAATAGTAAAACACATTCTATTAAAATGTCCGTTTAACTTTGACGGTCAATCGGACGATTGTTAAGATTATGAACGATGTTTCCTTACGAATACATACAAATAAATGCTGTATTTTGGAATCTTCAAAGCCAGAAGCAATCAGCGGCTCCTCAAGAATGAAAGGGCACAAAAATAATACTGGAAACTATCTTTCTGACAGGCCACCAATCTGCAACCAATAACAACGCAATAACACTCAAGTATGTCTTTTTCCTTGTCCTATCCGTATATATACACACACGTATACTATATAAATAAATATCTAAACTCATAAAATCTTATTTTACCAGTGGTATACTGCATTCCCTCCATAAGTTTGAGAAAGTTCATGAAATCACTTACGGACAGACCACCGAACTGGCAGCTCTGGTTCAAAGCGCAGCAATAAGGTAGACTGCTCATTTAGCTCATTGTTTTAAAGATCTTATATATACACTGTACATACATTGCTAAAGTGCTGGTTGTATTCAGTTTTCAGATGAACAAAGCTGTTCATTGTCTTTACAGCAGTTAATCACCAACACTTAGACAGAAATACATTCACACGCACATTCACTACCATGGACAATTTAGAGTAGCCAATTTACCTATGCCAAATCGTATGTGTTTGGAGCCAGGAGGAAACCAGAGTACCCTGGGAAAACAGGCGCAAACTCCACACAAAAACACCCCTGCCAGGAATCAAACCCATGACCTTACAACCACTGGACCACCGATGCTTGAATGATGTGTCCTAGGGTGTGTCAGGGTGTGTCCAGCATCAGTAATGTGTATAAATGAATAAGTATAAGACAGGGTGACTTACAAACTGCCTTAAAAGGTAGCTGTGCATTGGCCAGGAATCGGACCCGGGCCTCACGAATGGCAGGCGAAAATCCTACCACCGGACAACCAACGCTTGCTGATGTATGCCAGCGTGTGTCAGGGTGTTTCAAGCCTCAGTAATGGGTATAAATGATAAGGTATAAGACAGGGCAACTAACCAACTTCCTTAAAAGGTAGCGTTGCATTGGCCAGGAATCGAACCCCGGCCACCAGCATGGCAGGCGAGAATCCAACCACTGGACCAGCAATACTTCCTCAGCTATACCAGAGTGTGTCAGGGTGTTTGAAGCCTCAGTAATGGGTATAAATGATAAATCATAAGACAGGGCGACTAACAAACTGCCTTAACAGTTGGCTATGCATTGGCCGGGAATCGAAACCCAGCCTCCGCCATTGCAGGCGCGAATCCTATCACTGGACCACCAATGCTTGCTGATGGATGCCAGGGTGTTTCCAGCCTCAGTAATGGGCATAAATGAATCAGCATAAGACAGGGTGACTTACAAACTGCCTTAAAAGGTAGCTGTGCATCAGCCAGGAATCTAACCTTGGCCTCCCGCATGGCAGGCGAGAATCCTACGACCGGACCACCGGTGCTTGGATGATGTGTTTTAGGGCACGTCAGGGTGTGTCCAGCCTCAGTAATGTGTTTAAATGAATAAGCATAAGCCAGGGCGACTTACACACTGCCTTAAGTATTAGCTGTGCATTGGCCAGGAATCGAACCCCAGCCTCCTGCATGGCAAGCAAGATTCCAACCACTGGGCCACCCATGCTTGGTTGAAGTGCGCTAGGGTGTGTCAATGTGTGTTCAGCCTCAGTAATGGGCATAAATGAATCAGCATAAGACATGGTGACTTACAAACTGCCTTAAAAGGTACCTTTGTGTTGGACAGGAATCGAACCCCGGCCTCCTGCATGGCAGGCAAAAACCGGATCACTGGACCACCAATACTTGCTAATGTATGCCAGGGTGTTTCAAGCCTCAGTAATGGGTATACATGATAAAGCATAAGACAGGGTGACTAACAAACTGCCTTAAAAGTGAGCTATGCATTGGCCAGGAATCGAACCCCGGTCCCCCACATGGCAGGCAGGAATCTTACCACTGGACCACCAATACTTGCTGATGTATGCCAGGGTGTTTCAAGCCTCAGAAATGGGTATAAATGCTAAAACATAAGACAGGGCGACTAACAAACTGTCTTAAAAGGTGGCGTTGCATTGGCCAGGAATCAAACCCTGGCCACCTGCATGTCAAGCGAGAATCCAACCACCGGACCACCAATGCTTGGATGATGTGCCCTAGGACGCGTCAGGGTGGGCCCAGCCTCAGTAATGTGTATAAATGAATAAGCATAAGACAGCACAACTTACAAACTGCCTTATAAGGTAGCTGTGCATTGGCCGGGAATCAAACACGGCCCTCCCGCATGGCAGGCGGAAACCCTACCACTGGACCACCAATACTTGCTGACGTATGACAGGGTGTGTCAGGGTGTTTCAAGCCTCAGTAATGGGTATAAATGATAAAGCATAGGACAGGGCGACTAACAAACTGCGTTAAAAGATAGCATTGCATTGGCCAGGAATCGAACCCCGGCCTCCAGCATGGCAGGCGAGAATCCAACCACTGGACCAGCAATACTTCCTCAGCTATACCAGAGTGTGTCAGGGTGTTTG
>JAOUQX010086808.1:0-11426 GCA_028566295.1 Liobagrus marginatus
TTCACTGTAATGCTTTAGCAATACTGTACACATATGGTCATGCTAATAAAGCTTATTGAATTGAATTGAATTGAATAAATGTTGAATAATGTTGCATAATGAATAAAAGTTATAAAAGGAAGGTGGTGGGGGGAAAAAACAGTGTCAGATAAGGGCAAAAGGCAATTGAGTGGAACAGAATGGCTTTAGATAAGAAAATAGCACGCATAAGCAGTTAAGGTATAACCAATAGCAGGCACAGAAAAGTACTATATAACCAATGTACATGAGATATAGTGAGGCACAGGAATGATTCAGCAGAGATTACTAACTAGAATCATAAGAAAAGCAACATTACTAAAACAAAGCATTAAAATTGAGAGGAGAGCAATTTAAAACTTACACATGATCAAAGCTAAGAGAAAATCCAATCAATAAATGAAAGTATCCACATCAAAAGACAGGTGTGAGAGAGATGTGAACCAAATGAAGTCCAGGCGCAAATTAAGAGTAAATACGGAAATGACCCAGAAAAATAGAAAGAGTTTTTGTTTTTAAAAATCAGTATACCAAGACCTAGAAATAAGGGAGAATTAAAGCTTAGAAACCAGATGACCAAATAAGGAAAAGTTGGAAAGGCTGTTGTAAACCGAGGGGAACTCCAAAGAAGGATAATGCTGACCTTTTGAATCTAAAGGGATTTCAACAGGAGAGAAAATGCTGAAAATGTCAAGATAATGGAAACCTGATTGGTTTAGACATAAAAAGAGGGACGGAGGAATCAGAGTATATAAGCAGGTCTTTCTGTTGGAGATGGAACTAGTCATAGGTGGCTAGGTACAGCAGATTGTATTTTCCTTTGGAGAGCGCTCTAAACGATTTTGATGACTGGGTGATGCAATAAAACAGATTTTTTGCTCTTCCTCAACGAGGCTTCGACTTGTTTCATTTTTATACTGACCCATTTGCTGTGATCAAGTTGTGTAGTGTTAGATAGCGTACAAGTGAGATAGTCAGAACTTAGATGATTTGGTAAGCACCCCTAGACTGAGTATGCCGGTCCAAAGTTAGTCCAGAGTTCGGCGCCGACATACCTTCATTAAATTTCAAAATGCTAATTAATTAAATTAATTCCGTGTATAAATATCGCTGATATCCCGTTACATGTTGGATTAATAATGTTACTAAAACATGAGGCAGCTACATGCATAAAGTTAGCCTAGTTGCTTCTTTTCCAACTTCCCTCACAAAACTAAACCGTAAACAAGGCAAGCACTTGAGCACTTCAGCTCAAGCTCCATGGGGCCAGGTTGATGTGAAAGCCTCCTCGTGTGATTTGTTGATTATCACTATTAAATCACACCTAGAAATGCGCCTCATATATAATATAATTTATGCTTCTGTTTTAGTTTAATTACTACGCATAGCAAAGGTAGAATGAATATTATTTCAAGTTTAATTGTAGCACAGTTGGCGAGCGTTGATTTTCATATATACGGTGCAGACCAGCGAGAGAATATTTTCCCCTCCTCTTGAATTCAATAGGAAGTCCTTGTTTTGTTCAGCAAAAAGTAATGAAATTTGGCATGTCAAGAATATGATACCACACTAACTTTGAGGTTTTTAGGTCCAACGAGTCAAAATTTGTTTAATATAAAATTTTGAAATAAAACCACGGGACTATTAAACTCCACTGTGTCATAGCACGCACCATGGCAACTTAACCAACTTTTACCAACAGTAGCGTGCTGTGTCACCACCGTAACTTAAGGTAAACAGTAGTGGTCCAGTGTATAAGTCAAGTATGCATTTTGTCTATAACACACTAGAAACGTTAACAAATACTGGAAGACTGTATGATAAAATTGTTATTCCATTTAGGTATAACATGTATTTAACGTGTATGTTTATTTAGTACTTCCATTATGAACTGGCGTTGATTTAAGCTACCTCAATGGAAGGGTCCTTTAATGCATATGGAAGCATTTCTGTACACTTCAGTCCCATGTGTATAAACCGAGTATACATTATGTCTACAACGCACTATAAACGTTAACAATTAACCAGGAAGACGGTAGGATAAAATTATGAAGTTATTCCATTTAGTTATAGTTTACGTAACATGTAGCATACGAGGACTGCGGCCTAGACGCCCGTCTGAGGGCGCCAAAAGACTGTACTGCATGTGCTTTTCACGCACGCACAGTATACTCTCACGCTCATTGCATAACCACGCGCACCTGCATGTGTTTTCACGCTAACGAGCACCATGTTAAATAGAGGCCGCTGACTCAAATCAGCGCGGTTTATTGGTTGTTTGTATGTGATGTTCGATGCTTCTAAGCTACGTTCATTCCTGCCTGAGTTTGTGCACTTTAATGAAAGACTATGTTTTGTAAACCTGCCTCTGGATCTTCTGCACTGCTCGGATCACGTCTCGCCATCCGAAGACAGCCCTTCGGATGTAGCGAGACGTTACAGTATTTAACGTATACCTTTATTTAGTACTTGCATTAATTTCAGCTACTTTAAAGGACCATTCAAATAAAAGCTACAATGCACTACACTAACTGCATAACACTGAATAAATGTACAAAACACAGTTCTGTCTTACAAATGTTTATTTATAAAAATACATACATACATTATTTACAGATATAATGTGTAGCAAACACATTTACAGATTTCTTACTTATAGGCATCATGGTAATGAAATAGGTATTGCATGGGGAAAGCTATAGTATGTTTGCACAACCTCTAGAATTATCTCCAGAACATTCTTTGTATATACATGATCTATTAGTGTACCCCTTTCTGCGGTTGATGTTTGTATGTGTTGGGGGTACCCATGTTCTTCCATGAGTTTCATTATTGAAGATGAAACCATTATGTTTTCATTAAAGTTTCCTATGATTATCTTTCTCAACTTGTTCAATTACTTTTAGTAGACGTTTCTGAAACATGTTTGTGTTATATGAATTAGGCCTATAGATAATAGCAGAAGTTAAATTAGGAATTTCCATGGATGAATTGTATACTGCAGACAGCCGTGATCACATGCCTGGTGCAACATACAATAAACCCATGGGAAATACTTCAGCAGACAGCGGTGATCACCTGCTTGGCGCAGTATACAATTCATCCATGGAAAATGCCTAATCTGTATACTTTTCAATTATATTACACATAATAAGTACATTATAATACACAACTCCTTCCTATCTATATATCTACTGCAAATAGCACTGATCACCTGCCTGATACAATACACCCGTTAGAATTATTTACTCTATATACTCTGCAAATTGTGACACGGACGAACCGAAGGGCTTCGTCCGGATTGCCATTCGCGGCAAATAATGAGTCAAGGCGCAAATGCAGGACTTTGTGTAGACATTTTTATTAGTGACACAGTGGCATCGATAAAGAAACATACGATAACTCACGCTGAGCAAGTTGTCCGGCTCTGGAACGAGTGGCGCAGGCTCCTGGCTGACACGGCGCAATGGGTGGTGGCTGGCGGTCGCCGGCTGTTCTCTGAAAAACCTCAGCAGACAGATTAGGGTGTGACGTTTGTGCCCATACCTGTCTGGCGTAAGTCTGGTCCGGTGTGGGTCGCTCAGGCCGAACCAGAAAAGAGCCCTGAGGTCCTCTTTGGGTAAGCCAGCAAAAGGTGCCACCGCCAGGAACTCAGTGACGACAGTCATCCACGTCACGCTCTCCTTGATTCAGGCATGCCAAACACTCCATGATCGCTTCCTCCTGTAACTGGCTGGAGGCCTGCAGTGGCATCAGCTCGCCAGCAGGCTGACTTTTGCTATGCACGTGCTCGGCTGGAACAGCCGGTTCAGCGTGCTGGAGGGGGCGTGGCTCACACGCTCCCCGTGCTTCCTGGTTCAGTCGGCTGGAAGCCTGTAGCGGCGTCGACTCCCCAGCAGGCTAACTGTCGCCGTGCATGTGCTTTTCTGGAACAGCCAGTTCAGCGTGCTGGGGGGGGGGGGGGGGGGGCGGGGCTCGCACTGTGTAATATATTATAATTATAGATTACCTTCATTGTGTCTCATGTATAAGACCCACATACAATAAATGTACTTTGTAAAGTTGAAGCAGTCCATTCTTTTGTTTTCAGCCTTCAGCAAAAACACTATTTATATAAAGTGCGCACTACGTGGGAATTACTAACATTTCTTCAGCCACACAACCTCTAGAACGCCATGTGCTATGTTTCTGAACACTGTGCACTGTTTCATACAATTCCATATCACTTGGCCATTCACAAGTCATATGCAGTGTAGGTGATGTTTAAACATTTTTGGCTATGGTGATTGAAAGACCTTCCACATCCTAAAGCATTATGTAGAATCCCGATATTTTACTTTATTTAATGCTACCTTCAACCCAAATCATAATTACCGTTATTACAATTATTACTGCATTTTAATAAATACTTAAAATGATGGTCTGTTACTAGTTCTCACATGATCTACACACAGACACACACACACTATCTTTCTCGCTCTCCCTCCTCACGAATTGAAGTGCTACCTGGTTTAGAAGTATTTCCTGTAAATTATTTTATCCATTAATTAAATTCAAATTCATACAAAATACTACCTTGTTCTTTGGGAACTCAAACTTGTGCTTGGCCCCGTTAATTGCTGTAAAAGTTAATTATATTATATTTTTTATTATAGTTGTAAGGGTTCTTGCTCTGTCTGGCCACTAGAGGGCTTTATTTTATGTTTTGTCTGCCATGTGCTCTTTGTTATTGTCTTGTTATTATTGTCTAGTTTATTAGTTCCCTTTTTTAGTCTTGCATATAAAGGTCATATAATTAGAATATCATCAAAGTTGTTTTATTTCACCAATTCCATTGAAAAAGTGAAACTTGTATATATATTCATTCATTAAACACAGACTGATATATTTCAAATGTTTATTTCTTTTAATTTTGATGATTATAACTGACAACTAAGGAAAATCCTAAATCCAGTATCTCAGAAAATTAGAATATTACATAAGACCAATAAAAAGAAAGGATTTTTAGAAATCTTGGCCAACTGAAAAGTATGACCATGAAAAGTATGAGCATGTACAGCACTCTACTTAGTTGGGGCTCCTTATGCCTTAATTACTGCAGCAATGCGGCGTGGCATGGAGTCGATCAGTCTGTGGCACTGCTCAGGTGTTATGAGAGCCCAGGTTGCTCTGATAGTGGCAAGCTCTTCAGCTCTTCTGCATTGTTGGGTCTGGCATATCGCATCTTCCTCTTCACATTACCCCATAGATTTTCAATGGTCCTTAAACCAGGTATTGGTTGCTTTGGCACTGTGTACAGGTGCCAAGTCCTGTTCGAAAATTAAATCAGCATCTCCATAAAGTTGCTCAGCAGCAGGAAGCATGAAGTGCTCTAAAATTTCCTGATATACGGCTGCATTGATCTTGGACCTCAGAAAATACAGTGGACCAACACCAGCAGATGACAAGGCACCCCAAACCATCACTGACTGTGGAAACTTTACACTGGACCTCAAGCAACGTGGATTGTGTGCCTCTCCTCTCTTCCTCCAGACTCTGAGACCCTGATTTACAAAGGAAATGCAAAATTTACTTTCATCAGAGAACATAACTTTGTATTCAGCAGCAGTCCAGTCCTTTTTGGGTCTTTAGCTCAGGCGAGACGCTTCTGACGCTGTTGTTCAAGAGTGGCTTTACACAAGGAATGCGACAGCTGAAACCCATGTCTTGCATACGTCGCCACCCCCTACGGTTGAAACGGGTAAGCGGACAGGGCATAAAGCACCCCTTCCAAGTCCCATGAGGGAAAGCGGTTTCGACACCAGCAGAGCACGGCATGCACCCTTCATGATTCTGCATACCAGAGGGTGCTGCCCTACAGTTGTCAGTACCAATGTAGCAATCAGCTATGCCTGCTAAAAACACTTTTATGGTCGAGAATGCTTTCCCCTGCTCTATCAAGTTCTGGAGAAACGATATACAGTGATACCCCGCTTATCGACTTTAATCCGTTCCTTAAAACCGGTCGAAATGCGAAAAGGTTCGGATCCGGCTGTACGCGCAAGCGTGCGCAGTTGCTGTTTGTTTACTTGAATTGTGAGCCGCCGCAGGCGGGGGCTGGTGCTGTTTGCTGGCCGGAGGCGGCGCACCGCGTGATCAATTAACTCTCCTTTGTTTAATAGGAATATATGAGTTTTTGGTTGGCACAGTGGAGTTGGGGTTGGGGGTGGAGGAGGGGTGTTGAATAGCGTGCGACTGGCGATATAACACGGGGAAAGTCTGTGGCTTTATAGGGTTGCTGTGATTGGTTCCGGTATCTGAAACAGCTGGCTGTCGGTTGATGGCACTTGACTATGCGACCTGCCAGAACTATCGCGACGCTTGATTTCCTTTCATAGAGAGACCTCGTTGACGGGGCTCTAGCATTCTGTATGGTTCTGATTATGCCCCCGGGCAGGCCGGTTGTGTTCAGATTGAACCACTCATGGGCCAGGCCCATAGCGCCAGGCATTGCAGGTGAGGGTGAAGAATTTCCCCTTCTGCCTGTGATAAAAGCACTCTGAATGTCACTGATTTCAGCGAGAGCCCCAGATAAGTTATAGACTGTGTGGGGATCAGAGTACTCTTTTCGAAGTTTATCTCAAGGCCCAGCTTCTGTATATGTTCCAGGAGCATGTGTGCGTGAATTATCGCTTCTCGCTCCGACCGAGCTGTAATCAGCCAGTCGTCTATATATGTCGCAAGGCGAATGCCTTTCTCTTTGAGCGGCGCCAGAGTTCTGTACATTTCACAAACACTATGGGGCTGAGAGATAACCCGAATGGCAGAACGAGGTATTCATATGTCATGCCCAGGAAGACAAACCGCAGGAATTTCCTGTGGGAAATACATTTTTAATGCGAAAATACACATCTTTCAAGTCGATCGATGAAAACCAATCGCGCCGGCATATTAATGTTGAGTGTAGAGTGTGTGAGCATTCTGAACTTGTACTTCATGTATCTGTTCAGTGCGCGATGGTCCTAGATGGGGCGGAGAATGCATCCCCTTTTTTGGAATGAGATAATACCTAGAGTAGAAGCTGCTGTGGCTCTGCTCGGGGGGGACCACCCTTATCGCTTTTTTTGTGCAACAGTAAGGAGATTTCCTCCTGGAGAACCTGTCTTAGCTCTCCCCGCACATGAGAGTGAATTATCCCCTCGAAGTATTGAAGAGGCAAATTACAGTCTGTATCCGATCCGTATTGTGTTTAATACCCAACGGGACTGCGTGCATTCTCGCCAGCCGTTCATTTGTAGTGTTCTGGCACCATTCTGTGGCTGATTCACGAACGGTGTTAGGGTGCGGACTGCGCATGCGTGAGGCCTTAGCGCGCGGGCAGAGTTTGAGTGTCTCATCACATTTGAGGGTTTGATAACCCTCCGAGGTGATGTTATGCGGTGTTCTGTTAATATTTTTTTCAACATTTTTTGGGGGATTATGTTTTGCAACATTTGGAAATTGGGTGAAAACTTTATTGACATTTGAGTATGAGAAGTGCTTATGACTAGTGGGTTGTGCTGGTGCACATCTTCTCTTTTCCTCTTCAATGTCCCACTTCCCTCCGTCCAATCGGACTCTGTTCTCCCCACAGAACGACTGAGAACATTGACACTCTCCCCTCGCCAAATGCTAAACATCCGGGGTTCGTGAGCCGTCAAACATGGGGGCAGTGAGCTCCAAAGCACGTGAGATATGCCGTCAGACTGCCTTCTTCTTCCTTCTCACCCCCTAATTGTTGGGGTGCGGGTGAGGCTGCGTGTCTGGCTGTGGCGTTTGACCTGTAGCCAACGGGAAACTCCGTCTCGGCCAGGCAGCTCTCTTGTCCGGCGCGCTGTGACTCCTTGGGTTCGCAGCCAGCCTCTGTCTTCTCGGAATGCATAGCCTGGTGGTGGGCGGGCCGCAGTTTGTGTCTTTCGGGGCATACAGAGCTGTATGCCCCGAGGCATCATCGTCCCTCTTCTTTTCTTCGCACCGCCTTTGCATCAGCGAGAGACCTGAACCAAAAATGCCGCTCGCAACCACTGGTGCATATAAAATGGCTTCATTCTCTCTGTCGGAGCAATTATCCAGGTTGAGCCATCTCCCTCTCTCCTGGATCACCATTGTGGCCATGGCTTTACCCGCAGCCTGAACCATGCATCTCTGTAACCGCAGCGCGAGATCAGTCATGACACATATCTCCTCCCAGTGCGTCTGGCCTGGTGTGACCGATGATTCATCCTGTAGTTGCGCCTGGTATGCGGTCAGCATTAAGATCATTAAGATCTCTACGTCAGAGCTCTGACGGAGAGAGCGACAGCTTTATAAGCGCATGCAGTCATGTTTGACTGAAAACATGGTCACTGTGTCTGTGGTGCAACCAGAGGCTCTATGGGGTCATAACCTGAGGGGCAGTAGCTGGAACCGGGCTAGGTGATAAGAGGGGATCCTGCCCCGACAGGCTAGCTTGGCGCGCTAGTCTGCGGCGGAGGCCCTTCATGGTGAAGCGCGCACAGTGCATACCGGGATTTTCGACTGTCATTTGGGCATGTTGCAGCCCAAGACACGCAGAGCAGACCTGGTGTGTGTCTTTGCCTGATATTTTGTTCCCGCATGAACAGAACCGCACGCTGTTCACCTCGCTGAGGCGGGGCGGTCTGCATCACTGCAGCCATGGTCAGTCGAACAGTCCTCACAACAGCTGGAGTGCGGGAAAGTCAGATCATGTCACCATCTTCCTCATGCCACAATATAAACAAAGGCAGAAACAGGAAGTTCAGGTTAAGAGGAAGGTCACCCACTGGACGGACCAATCGGTGGCCACTCTACAGGATGCAGACTGGGACATGTTCAGGCGCACTTCTGATGACGTCAGAGAGTTTGCAGAACCTTGCAGGAAACTTGCAGATGATACAGTAGAAAAACATCATCAGAACATTTCCACAACGTTTGGGAACAGTAGCCAGCAGCACAGACGAGCTCTCCAGAGGGTGGTGCAATCAGCTGAGCGTTCCATATGCACTGAGCTTTGTTGTTTGTTTGGTGAAGCTGATTACGACGTAGGAACCAAGATGGCTGCCACTGGTGAGGAGAGGGGATTGGAGCTACATTTCAGTCTGCAGATACGAGTGGCACGTGGCTCCCTGCTCTCATGACTCATTGGTGTTACTTTTGGTGTAATGTTGGGTTGCCCAATATGAAATTATTATGAACTTTTTACTTTAAGACAATTGTGTATGTCTGTGTGGTAATTGGTGGCTCCTCTTTTCCGGACCATATAACAATGTATAACATTGCAGCTACTATTTGATTCTATGATTAGCGTGAGTATGATCTACTTATCGATTTATCCAACATATAGTTAGATCAGTGGTTTAACTGATCTGGTTTAGCCTTAAGTTCTCTGTAATGGCTGCTAGTTTTACACGGCAGCCAAAATATTGATGTTTAACCTGCTTTCAGTTGTCAGGGCTGTTTAACCTCTAGTATATAGAGTAATATTAATAAGCAACGTGCGAGGACTCACAAGCATTTTGTGGAAAGCAGGATACGCTTTTGATTTAGCTGTAAAATAAACCTGATGTAGCAGTGTTTGTACAAATTGTGGTGATATTTTCTGCACTGTGTTGTGATTTTTGTGTGAGTGAAAAGCCACACACAGTTTTTTGGGTTTGAAGTGTAAGAATGAAAACTGTATATTAACAGTAGAAATTTCCCTGACTTATAACCTTTAGTTCTTAACTATGACATTTGCCAACCTGAATCGCACAATTTAAACATTTCCCAGATACTTAGTGTATTTTATTTTCCTGTGGAAACCGGAACGTGGGCTTTCACACTTACCTAGTCAAGTAAATACATGCCCATGTAAAACATATCTATGACATGTTTGCTTGAGGTTGTAAATCGCATGAATTCACTTCTTTTGGTGCACTATTGGTGCAGTTGTCATGTGTTTTTGATCCCAAAAGTCAGTGACAAAATATTTTCCATTTAATGCTGCGTTTTACTTATGAGCTTACTATTATTTGCTTTTTTGGAACGTTTTACTCCATGTTGTTCAGTTGCATTTTGAATGGGACATGGGCGACATCACTACACTTAAAGAGGCAAAGAGGCCGAGCAGCTGAAGGTCAAATTGTGTTGAGCATCACGTCCACTAAGCTGGCCAAACACTACAGAATAAGGATTTGTGGTGCTGAATAAACACCGTCTATGATGCAGGGATTGCTGGACTTAATGTGGGAATTGACAAACATCACTGGCTTGTGCCATATATTTAAGATCCACCTGGTGTGCAGCTCTGCACAAAGCTGGGCACCGTATTACAGAATGGCAACAAAGTTCTGGATGTTCTGAGGTGTAGCAGAGTGTCGACTTCTCTGGGGAGCAGCAATCACCACCAGTGGAATATTATTTCAACAAGTTGAAATTATTTAAAGATGTATCTGTGTTTGTGTATCTCTTCTTGCATTAATAATATATTTTATTTATAATTTTAGCTTAGACTGCTAATTGGAAGATCATGGGTTCAATTCTTAACACCATTAACATTTTAATTTGGTTGTGGTCTTGGGAGGTGTGGGGATGGTTCAAGGTTCAAACTTTATTGGTCACATGCACATTATACGTGGTACAACATACAGTGAAATGCATTGACGACTAACTGTACGTTTGCTATAAGTGGGGGGGGTGAGGGAGAGAGGGAAATTGTAGGGGGGGTTGGTTGCATATAAATACTATCCACAGTGTGTACAGTAATTACAAATTACAAATGTACGGGGAACAGTTGTTGTATTACCATCTTTTCCATAGCTATCACTTTAATTAGGAATTAGAATAGAATTTAAGCGTAGTCAATACGCCTGGCCACAAGTTTGTGAAAAGATGGGCTATATAACTATGCTCAGCATGATGCTCTTTAATTTCCTCATTTGATAAAGCCCAAATTACACACTAGACTACGTTTGAATTTTAAAAGCTCGCCATAAACTAAACAAACGGCTACATTTAGGTGCTGCATGGTAAATTTGATGTAGAGGTTCTACAACCTGAGACTGTTCCATTCATTATGAATTCAAATTTATTCATTGGAGTCGTAAATCTTTTTAATCTATTTATTTTTAGAAATATTTCAAAAATATTTGTAGAAATATTTCTAATGTCTTAAAATGAATGTAAGGTGATTGTAATGAAATGATGTAATGTAAGCTGATTGTAATGATTGTAATTGTGCTACATTAACACAAGAGCTAAACACCTTCTATGCTCGCTTCGACAGCACTGTGAATGCTAACGGTGCTAACACCATACC
This sequence comes from Liobagrus marginatus, assembly GCA_028566295.1. Lineage (NCBI taxonomy): Eukaryota > Metazoa > Chordata > Actinopteri > Siluriformes > Amblycipitidae > Liobagrus > Liobagrus marginatus. Next base: position 11,333 of record JAOUQX010086808.1, read on the forward strand.
TATTAAATGCACACGGATAGAGAGAGCGCGTCCAGACACCGCGTTTATTATCTCCGAGCACGAAGTGAGAACAGCCTTCAAGAGAGTAAACACC
>JAOUQX010086816.1:0-11426 GCA_028566295.1 Liobagrus marginatus
TCTGCCCAGTGAGAGGGCCTCATGTTGGTGTAACTGTGGTGACCTCCGTACTCCGTGCTACACCGTGCCTGTCCAACACACCCCTTGAACCAATGCCTTTGTTCCCTCTACGGGGTTAGGGTTATTTTCTAACTATTATCTGAACTTTAAATAAAGTTAAGTAGCTCTGGATAAGGGCATCTATCCAGATGCAAATAAAGTAAATGCGGACACCCTTATTCAAAGCTTCTTATAAAAGTGCTTTGGGTATCTTCAGTGAATAAATCCATACTACTGTAATTAGGTCACGGGCTATGTGTAACATAAATCCAAAACTGTTGGAAAAAAGGGCAAAGACATAAAAATTGTTTTCGGCCTTGAGAACAAACAGTTTTCAATGGGCAACTGAATGGCAGGCAATTGATGGGCAACTCAGTGGGCTGTGTAGATAAAAATAGTCAAGTCCTTCTATATTTTAAAGGATAAATCAACAGGACCGTGTCAAATTTGCAACATGTAAGATAAAGGACAGTTGATTATCCTTGATTACCTGAAGGTTGCAAGCAGTGGTTGAAAGAGAACTCAGCAAGTTATATAAGGAGAGCACAAGCTATTAGCATGGGGATAAATCCAGTGGGTTGAAGAGCAGTTCATCTGATAAACTGCCATCCACTATATTTCTGCCACACATGCCGAGATCCGAACAGAAGCACTGGCGACTGAGGAAAGCAAGGAAAAGATAAGGTAAGAGTCATTGGCATCACAATGGTAAGTGAACCCATGTTACCTGCTATAATCTACCTTTCAAAAAGGAAGCATATCATTGGCATTCTGAAAGACAAATTCCAAGTCCCTTGGGGACGGACAAGAGAGTGTTGTGTTTAATCAAGTCAAATGCCGCTAAAAGGTCGAAGGATAAAAACAGATGCCAGTCTGGCTGATCTAGCAGCATGTAGTTTCTTAGTGACTCCCAAAAATTTAAACCGCTGTAGCACCAGTGCTATGTGCAAAAAAAGTTAACCTACAGTTAACTACAGCCTGACCTAAATAATTTCAGCGACGTTGTTTGTCCATGTCCATCCCTGGCGGCAGGAAAGGTTGATCTGCAATGTTTACGTACTTAAATTCAAGCTATTTTGCAATGATTATTAAATATGATTTCCAGAAATAGTAATTTCACCTAGCGTACCATAAAGCCTAGCGGCCCTTCCTTGAACTTTATCTGAAGCAACACTTCTATCTTTATTAAGATATTTCATAGTATGAACTAAAAAAAACCTTTAACTACAGCAGTTTTTTCTTGTTTGCAATCTTATTATGTTCTGAAGATCTTTATTAATGCATACAGTCCACAGTACCTAGAGAATTATCACCTTTTAATAATTGATATTACTTAGGTAGCACATTGCCTTTCTGATTTTAGCCTTCCATAGCAACTAATTATCACCTTCAACCCACCATGTACATGGTGGCAAATATCATATGTCTTCTGAATTCTTGCATAGCCTTTGTAAGTCTCATGAGGTGAGCTTAATGTCTGCAACTGTGACATTAACAGTACCTTCAGCTAGGGCCATAACAATAAAACCACATTTACAAAGAAATCACTTAACATATAGATAAATGCAGCAGATGTAGTAAATTACTTTGGCCATCTGGCAATTTGCAGATTGGTGAAAATTGTGACTGGGCTGTTTGTGCTGTTAGAGACAAACTTTTTTTAGCAACACGCATAATTATGCTCATGGGTAACAAGGCAATATTTTTATTCACATACATGCAAGCAATTAAGACACTTTTTCATGGTTAGTGGAATAAGATAAATTAGCAGGAACAGCCTACTAAGTATATAAATTAACTTCACCCTAGTGCTTAAAAAAATCAAAACAGTGTGGTCTTTCAGGAAATTCCATGAAATCCATAGCTGCCCTTTACTGAAGGCTAATGTGAGTGACACAATCATGCCAATGAGTGATACAGTGTCGTCTGAGGGCCCAAAGACCATTGGCATCCAATAAAGGGATTGAATTTCAGAATGTTACTAATTCTTCTGCTTTGTTATGTTCTGTAGAGCTTCTTTGGGACAATGTATATTTTTAATACCGCTTTATGAATAAAATTTGAACTGAATTGAATTGAATTAAATGTCTATGGCCTTGTCCTTTATACTCAGAGATTTCTCTAGTTTCTCTGAATCTTTTGATATTGTTTTGTACTGTAGATGATGAGATTTGCAAAGCCTTTACAATTTGAAGTTGAGGATGGTTGTTTTTAAAGTATTCCACAATTTCTGTACACACTCTATCTCAGATTGAAGAACCTCTGCCCATCTTTCATTCTGAGAGACTCTGCCGCTCTAAAACAAGTGTAAATCTTTAGCCAAGATGGGATTGAATGGGATTTAAGCAGTGGTGGCATCAAAATATAAAATGTATTTCTATAAAGGAGAAATGTTCCACATATATTTTTTTTGTAGTTTGACTAGCTAGATATTTATAAACTAAACATAGAAATAGACCTAAAGCTGTGTCCAGAATAAAGACACAAATAACCCATAAAGACATCCTTGGGCAGCTTTTAAAAGACAAAGATGAGCACCTGTTATCTCACTGACTTGGCACTGTATATAGACACAGTGCTATGTATGAAACCGACATACCCTGTACTGACAAATAACTTTTATAGGCATATCAATAATTCAGCAATAAAAATGTTTCTGGCCCTAAAGCCAAGAGTAAAACAAGGTTCATGTCCTTAAGCAAAGTGGTCCTTGTAGGTTTAGCTTTCCGGTTTTTTACTGCGGACAGAATTTGGGGGAACAACAGAAGAAAACAATAATATTTGTGGAACAAGAAATTCAGTTATAAAAGTGAAGATTTTTTACCCATCGTAGAGGATTCTTTGATTGTATTGTTGGTGCCAAAAACATAAAAGCTTTTTACAATGGAGTTTCTTGGGAAATCCATAGCCAGAAGTTCATCTGCTGGTTTTGTATCCAAGACATACATTTTGTGGTTTGAAATAATTCTACTCTATTGACTTGTGCTTGGCCAAGCCCATTATTAATGAACACTGAAAGAGAAAAGGTGTCTGAATAAGGAAGCCCGGCAGAATTAAGAATATGTTTAAAAAAATAAAGACCTACCATAAACAATATAGTGCCTACCACAGTTCCTTATTTTCAAGCTTATTTAAGCATAGGCCAGCCTGGAAATTAAACAAAGCAGGGAGTGGGCACTTTGTTGTATGAACAAAGTGAATGAGTGCCTCACAGGTCTATTTAAATTAAAGGTAATAGATGGGATAAGTTGTATGTAAACGGTAATTGATGGCATAAGTTGCATGTAAAAATCTGGAGCATCTAGATCAACAAACTTTGTTAACCTAGACATTTATTAATGCAGCAGCCAATAGGTGGTGCAATATTATGATCATTAGACAGTTGTACAACGAGATGCTTTTTGTTCTTTAACAGCTACCTTAGTGGAAGCAAACTATATTGGCTATGGAGTTTGAACAATCTTACTATGCTTGTTAGTGTCGCTGTCTCACTATGGGATACGCCCCTTGCGCGTATTCCTCAGAAGCCCTATTACATTTCGACAGCCCCAATTGGCTGGCAGGCATGACGTTGTATTTGATGCCGTCCATCCCTCCCCTCGGTATAAAGGGGGTGATACAACGTCACGCCGTCATTCAAAAACCTCTTCTCGCTTCACTCCAGAAGCTTGCAAGTTTTAAGAGTTACGAACGAGCTGACTAATAACTGGCCTCCACGCCATTCTCGCTATACTCCTCTCAACCCGCATTCCAGCCATTGTGAGGACTGCTCATCTGTCAATGGCTGCAGCAACGCAGACTGCCCCGGCGAGCGAGGTGAGCGCTGTGCGGGTCTGTTCATGTGGGAATAAAATATTGGGCAAAGACACACACCAGGTCTGCTCTGCGTGTCTTGGGCTGCAACATGACCGGGCGGCGATCGAGAACCCCGGTTCCTGCATGCACTGCACTCGTTTCACCATGAAGAGCCTCTGCCGCAGACTAGCGCACCAAGCTAGTCTGTCGGGTCAGGATCCGCTCCTATCACCTAGCCCAGTTCCAGCTGCCACCCCGCAGGTATCCATCCCTACAATGCCGCCCACCATGATGGACTTAACCTGGGGTGAACAGCTCGATATCTGCGTTCCTCTACCCAGCGCGCACAGCACTGATGAGGAAGAGGACGCCCTCGATTTCGAGGAGGAGAGTCACTCAGATTTTCTTCTTTCCGAGGAGGAAGACTTCGAGGACTCCCCCTTCCTTCCGCCTGCGCCCCAGGCACGACATTCATCGCGGCAGGTTCCATGGAAGAAGCAGGCCAGGCTTCATCCCCGTTTCTGAGCGTTGATCTGCAGGACGCGTGCAAATGTGTCACGGAAAAGCTGGACATTCCTTGACCAGCCCTGGTAGCAGAGACTACAAAGTCGCGCTACGAGGGAAAGAGACTGCCGAGTGCGAAACGAGCCGCCCGACAGCTGCTTCCTGTGTTTCCGGAGCTTCTGGACGAGGTCGCGATCAGCTGGAAGGATAAGCCGTTCACGAGCAAACTGCCCGTGCAGGGTGCGAGGAAAAAAAGAGAGACGACGAGGCATTACAGCTCTGCATGCCCAGAAAAGCACAGACTGCGCCTCTGAAGCCGCCTCGGCAGAATTTCGCACAGACTGTGGCCTGCCCACCAACAGGCTACCGCATTCCGAGAAGACAGAGGCCGGCTGCGAACCCGATGAGTCACAGCGCACCGGATTAGCGAGCTGCCTGGCCGAGACGGAGTTTCCCGTCGGCTGCAGGACAGACGCCACAACCAGACCCGCAGCCTCACCCGCACACTCCGGGTGCGAGGAGGAAGAAGAAGGCAGTCTGATGTTATATTTCACGGTGTACGGAGCTCGCCGTCCGCAGGTTTGCCGGCTTCCGAACCCCAGATGTTCAGTGTTCAGCGAGGGGAGTGTCAATATTCTCAATCATTCTGTGGTAAGAGCAAAGTCCGGTTGGACGGAGGGAAACGGGACATTAAAGAGGAAAAGAGAAGATGTCATTGTGTGCAAACCACTAGTCATAAGCACTTCTCATACTCAAATGTTAAAGGTTTTACACAATTCCAAAATGTTGCAAAACCTAATTCCCCAAAAAATGTTGAAAAACATATCAGAACACCACATAACATCACCTTGGAAGGTTTTCGAGCCCTCAGAGATGAGACACTCAAAATCTGCCCGTGTGCCAAGTCCTCACGCATGCGCAGTCCGCACCATGACACCATTCACAAATCAGCCACAAGATGGCGCCAAAACATTACAAATGAACGGGTGGCGAGAATGCATGCAGTCCCGTTGGGTATTAAACACAATACGGATCGGATACAGACTGCAGTTTGCATCCTCACCTCTGCGCTTCGAGGGGATAATCCGCTCTTGGGTGCAGGGAGACCTAAGAGAGGTTCTCCAGGAGGAAATCTATGCCCGGTTACACAAGAAAGCGATAAGAGTGGTCCCTCCCGAGCAGAGCTACAGAGGCTTCTACTCGAGATACTCTCTCATTCCAAAAAAGAGGACGCATTCCCTCCATCCCATATTGGACCTGCGCGCACTGAACAAATACATGAAGAAGTACAAGTTCAGAATGCTCACGCACGCTACACTCTTAACATCAATACGCCGGGGCGATTGGTTCTCATTGATAGACCTGAAAGACATGTATTTTCACAAAATAATTTATCCGCCTCACAGAAAATTCCTGAGATTCGCCTTCCTGGGTGTAACATACGAAGACCTCGTTCTGCCATTCGGGTTATCTCTCAGCCCCAGAGTGTTTGTGAAATATACACATATACTTCATATATTTCACATATACATGTGAAATGTACAGAATGTGCAGGCTCTGGCGCCGCTCAGATAGAAAGGCATTTGCCTCGCGACATATATAGACGACTGGCTGATTACAGCTCGGTCTAAGCGAGAAGCGATAATTCACACACACATGCTTCTGGAACACATACGGAAGCTGGTTTCGAGATAAACAGCAAAAAGAGTACTCCGATCCCCAGACAGTCTATAACTTATAATCTGGGGCTATCGCTGAACTCAATGCCATTCAGAGCACGGCTGTCAGATGTCAGGGTGCGCTCATTCATGCTCTGCATGATCGATTTTCAGCTGGGAAAAAAGATCACATTTCGCGAATGCCTCAGGCTCTCAGGGCTGATGGCCTCAGCCCTGATGGTTATTCCACCCAGCAGATTGTTCATGAGAGATTTCCAATGCTGGGTTGCGTCATGCTGGGTTGCGTCATGCTGGGTTGAATCTGTGCCCGTTACGCCACACCCGATGGAGAGTGGTCGTGAAGTCAGAAGCAGTCCGGGAATAACGCAGATGGAGACACCCGACCTTCCTGACTCAGGGGGTGCCTATGCGCGTCGTTTATGCCAGACAGGTCATAACGACGGATGCATCACTGTCCGGGTGGGGGGGCACCCACGAGAGCAGAATAGTGAACGGCAGATGGGGCCACCATCTAGCCAAGCTTCACATAAACTATCTGGAAATGCTAGCGGTCTTTCTGACACTAAAGCACTTCCTCCCTTTCCTGAAAGGTCACCACGTTCTCGTAAGAACAGACAATATGATGGTGGTGGCATACATAAACAGACAGGGGGGTCTCCGATCACTTCCCCTACACACGTTGGTGCCCAAACTGATCGTGTGGAGCCATGCCAATCTGCTATCCCTGAGAGCGACGCACATACATGGCATTATGAACCGGGGTGCAGATCTGATGTCCAGGGGCGATCCCCTCTACGGGGATTGGAAACTGAACCCGGAGGTGGTCGAGCAGATTTGGGGTGTGTACGGCAGAGCGACATTGGATCTGTTTGCGTCCTACAGCAATGCTCAATGCGCTCTGTTTTTCTCGGTAAAAGATCGGAGCACGCCTCTGGGGACAGATGCGCTGGCACACGATTGGCCGCCCGCTCTACTCTACGCGTTCCCACCGATAGCCTTAATATCCCTGACTTTTCACAGAGTGAGAGAGGGTCTGAAATTGATATCAATAGCTCCGAGATGGCCGGGAAGCCAAGGCTGCCGGAGACCATACATATGCTGTGCGGAGAGCCACGGTCTCTCCCGCTGCGCAGGGACCTTTTATCACAGGCAGAGGGGGAGATTCTTCACCCTCACCCGGAACGCCTTGCTCTATGGGCTTGGCCCGTGAATGGTTTAATTTGAATACAACCGGCCTGCCCGAGGGCATAATCAGAACCATACAGAACGCTAGAGCCCCGTCAATGAGGTCTTTATATGAGAGGAAGTGGTGCGTATTCGAGCGCTGGTGTGCTGCGAAACACGAGATCCCTTTTCAGTGTTCGGTGGCGATAGTTCTATCATTTCTCCAGCACCTGATAGAGCAGGGAAATGCCTTCTCAACCATAAAAGTGTTTTTAGCAGCCATATCTGCTTGCCATATTGGTATGGACAACAAGACTGTGGGGCAGCACCCTCTGGTATGCAGGTTCATGAAGGGTGCGCGCCGTACGCTGCCGGTGTCGAGACCACTTTCCCCTACATGGGACCTGGGACTGGTGCTAGATGCCCTGTCCGCTTACCCGTTTGAACCATTGGGGGTGGCGGACTTAAAAACACTATCGCTAAAAACGGCATTACTACTGGCTTTAGTTTCGGCGAAGCGCATGCCTAAAGTGATTAACAGTGTCACCCCTATCGAGCTGAGTGCCTTCTCTCCACCGCCTTTTGTGTCATCGGAGCAGCAAAGGCTGAATTCGCTGTGTCCGGTGCGCGCTTTGCGTGCTTATACGGAGAGAATGGGCGGTTGGAGAGAAAGTAATCAGCTGTTCGTGTCTTGGGCAAACTGCGTACGGGCAAGCCGATCTCTAAACAGCGTATAGCACACTGGATAGTGGATGCGATTTCGCTGGCTTATTCCAGTAAGGGCTTTGCACCCCCACTGGGGCTGCGTGCGCACTCTACGAGGGGCATATCTACATCGTGGGCTTTGTTTAAAGGTGTCACTGTGAGGGATATTTGTGATGCGGCGAGCTGGTCCTCACCGCATACTTTCGCAAGATTTTATAAATTAGACGTTACAACTCAGACTCTAGAACACACGGTGCTGAGCATTGGGATGTGAATCGCGAGTGTTCTACGGCTCGCTCAGCCCGGATGAGATGACGATGGTTGGCAGGATACTTCGAGACAGGCTGTCTAGCAATACGGGAGTTGGAATATCCCATAGTGAGACACCGAAACACATGCTTGAAAGAGAACTATTGGTTACTTGCGTAACTCCGGTTCTCTGCTGCCATTAAGTGAGGTGTCTCACCGAGAGCACCCTCCTTGCTGTGTGAAGCGAGTAAGAGGTGTGTTTGTCTTGAATGACGCAGTGACGTTGTATCGCCCCCTTTACACCGAGGGGAGGGACGGACGGCGTCAGACACAACGTCACGCCTGCCAGCCAATTGGGGCTGGCGTAATGTAATAGGGTGTCTGAGGAATACGCGGAAGGGGCGTATCCCATAGTGAGACACCTCAGTTAATGCTATCAGAGAACCGGGGTTACGCAAGTAACCTATAGCTTTTTTTGTTTTGTTTTTTTCAAGTAACTGCAATGTATGCATGCAGGCCTTGTCCATGAGCAATAGCACTTAATGGCGCGTAAACATTTGGCAGTAAGAACACATTCATAGAAAAAAATATTTGTAATTGGTTTAGGGATTTTTTTAATTGCTTCTATTCTGTTTGAGTCGAGTTTTTTCCTTCAGCAGAAATTACATTTCACTTAAATTTTACGTTCTGTTTAACAAACTGTACAGGTGCTGGTCATGAAATTAGAATATCATCAAAAAGTTCATCATCAAAACTTTTCACTTTTTGAGTGGAAGTAATGAAATAAAACAACTTTTTGATGATATTCTAATTTTATGACCAGCACCTGTAAGTGCTAGGTACTACTAGTTACTAACTAACGAGCAATAAACATCAGACATTTTTAAGTTAACGAGTAAAGCATGAACAAAATAAAAAAATAATTCATGAATTATTATCGAGTTTGACTATGTGTGATTTACCTTGGTATATCAGGGATTCCGACTGAGACAGCAGGCTCCTGTTTAAAAATCGGTGTGCTCGTTTCCAATAATATGGCCTGAATCTGCATCACAGCTGGTGTTCCCACCAATTGAAAACCAGCTTGGATTAAAGCAAGGAAACGGATGTGACTATCATACGGATTTGCAGAGTTGAAAACTGATCCAGCTCAGAGTCAGCTGCTGTCTCGGAAATCAGCGAGGCAACAAGGCAGCTACCTAGGTTTTCGGATCACCCCTCGGGTCTCTACCTGTTGCTTTGCTGCGTGTCAAAACACGCTTCCACCATTGCCTGGCAAATATTACTGGTGGTGTTCTAAAACAAACAATGTTTTGGAACAGAACTTTGCAAGGTGAATTCTGACTACTGAATTTCTAACAATGAAACAGTATGTGGAATGTTTCCAGTTGAAATATTCACTGTTTAAATATATAACCGTGTTAAATTGCAGTGCAAAATTGCAAGGCATAAAAGTTCAATGCATTAAAATGCAAGCACTGCTTATTCGAGTTGTGTAAGTTAATGTGCTTTAATTTATTAACTAACTTCTATAATGGGTGTATGTTCCTTCTAAATGAATTTAGGTCTAATGAATCCTTTCATAACATTATCTGGAAGAAAGAACTGCAATTAATTGTAACAAAGTGTAAAGATGCTGCCAGCTGTGTTATATTAGTTATTTCTGCTATAACATTTTCCACATATATGTAATATTATATGACACTTTTACATCATTTATGTGTGCCGTTTCCATAAATTTGCCCCAACTAACAACTATTGAAAATAGGTCACAAATAGTGTCTCAAAAGGATTGGATGTAAATCTACATTCATTCATTTTCTAGCACTTTATTGTGTTCAGGGGCGCTGGAGCCTGACCCAGTTAACGTAGGGCATGAGGCGGGGTACAACCTCGACCATCTCCAGTAAATCGCAGGGCATGTAAGCAAAGGAAATAGCGGCGCATAATCTGACGTCAAATGAGTGCACACACCGACGTCAGAAGCCAAAATCTCCGGTTTCACTCTCCACATGGAAACACTGCAACTGGAGTTTCTGAAAATATTCAACCTGGCCAGAGTTTTCAAAAAAGTTCAGTTTCAGTCACCGGTTACTGAATTTCGTGTAGACGAATGGGCAAATATGTAGAAAAAGCTCTGGTTTTGAAAATACTTGTGTTCGTTAGATTTCAATCTCGTTCTAAACCTTTATCACTGCGCTACCCAGAAAACTTTGATCATGTCAGCAGTACTCAATACCGTCAATACTTTTAAAGCTCCTGATGGTATTGGGAAACAAGAATGCCAGTGAGTGAATGTGATCGTGCGAGATCCAATGGCACAGAGTAAGGATCGGTGGAAACAGCTCGCTCCAGTCAGGTGTCACCCCGCCAGATCACCCTACCACAGTGTACCACGATTGAGATGGTACGGGCATGACCCACGGAGGTTGGGTTGGGGTCGCGTACTGCTCGCGATGGCAATGGGCTGGAGAGTCAGCAGAGAAGGTGGGTTAGTCAAAGACTATAGTCCCATTCATTTATGGTAAACGGCAGCGTACATGCGTCGTGCAACCGAGCAAAACCAGTTGCGACGCGACCCTGTTCCAGTTCCAGCTTCGGGGACCTAACAGAGTTAATCATCGTTGTAACCAAGTTACAACTTGCGTTGTAACGCAAGTACTTTTCTTGGGGGCAGTTTCTTTATGGCTCTAGTTTCACTACTTGGGATCCTAAACTTGTGAATACTATCTAATCTGCTTTAAGAACCGGCTCTACTCTGGACAGTATTCAGTTCTGTTTGAACACTATGACTGGTCGCAGACACTTCAACCATTTCTTCATCAATACTCATTCCAGTTGGGTCTGAATTAGTCACACTGCTCCCCTCATCTGTATTCTGGCCATTTAGACTGGTGTCATCAATATCACAACTGCCACAAGAAAATTCACTGTGGTTGCTTCCACCATTTGCTACTGAAGAGTCATGGTCTCTTATGTAATCTGTTGAAGCCAATGTGTCAATCTCTGTGGCTTGTCTAGTGCTTTGTCCCCGAACAGAAGGTGTCTTCACAGGTTGAGATTCTTTTGGGCCTTGGCTCTCCAATATCCAAGCGGCAACCTTGCCACTCCTGGATCCTCTTTCGGAACTGAACAGAGACTCGTGCTTTCGGTCTTTCGCCTCTTGTGTTTCTTCCTCAGAAATTGTGGAGAACACTGTAGTGTCGGATTCTACTTTCTCCAAGGGAAGGAAGTTGACAGGTAAGAGAAAGTTACGGTGAACAACTCTACTTTTCTTTGTAGCTGGGTCTT
>JAOUQX010086847.1:0-11424 GCA_028566295.1 Liobagrus marginatus
TATGCGGAATCAAAGAATTTCACTGTATGTTGTACTGTATGATGTGCATGTGACCAATAAACTGAACTTTACTTTAATCCTATCCCTACTACTAGTTTTGTCCACTAGATGCCACAACAGGAAGCCTACCGTCCATTCATCGCTTAACTAACATGGCGGAGGAATAAGACAGTGTTTTAGTGGCACGTAAAAGTTAAAGGACCGCGTGAAACGTTTCACTGTTTTCCGAAAAGTAAATTATTTCTTTAACATCTAAACATAAAGCGTTTGCTGTAGCCGGCCCTACGCTGTGGAACATTCTTCCGAACCATATCAGAAAGGCTCTTTGTGTCAAAACATCTACTTTTGTGGGATTTATAATATGATAACTAAATTGTTATATTTTACTGTGGTCTTTAACTATAATATATCGTTCTTACTAATGATCTTAATGTACAGCACTTTGGTCAACCTTTGGCTGTTTAGTGCTATAGAAATAAACTGAACTTGAACTTTTAACACCTAACAAACATTAAACGTCAATTCTTTAACATATTACGAGTTTAATATTCTATCGCTACGACTCGTAATTTCGACTATTTCGTCATCGATTACAATTTTTAGTGAGACGGTTTCTGTATGTTGAGTCCTCCAGTTTTAAAGCTTAGTACAAGTTTAGACGTTCATATGCTTGCATCCTCGGTTTCAACTAATGCGAGATTTTGTTTGCTCTATAAAGAAAAAACCTGATTCGGTTTGATTAGGCTTCATTTGATTCAATATTTCCAAAATGTACAAGTTCGTGGCTGTTCATCTTTCATGAATTTACCATTGTAAGCTAGTACAAAGTGATTTGTATTAAATCTACATCCACTGAATCGAATAAAAAAAATGCAATCGAATCGAGAGCTTCAAATCAAACTGAATTATCTGAATTGACACCTAACCCTATATTAGTGAATGCAACAAATAAGTGAACAAAAACAAGCACGAACAAAAAGCAGCATAATCATTTGTCAGCTTCAAAAATGTAAGTGTTTAACCCTAGTTTTATTTATTAGTCACAATCTGTATAACATACAAGTTCAACGTTTACTGGTCACATGATACATCGCACATAGTACAACATACAGTGAAATGCTTTGACGACTGACCGAAAGTTTGCTGTAAAAAGGAGTGAGGGAGAGAGAAAGTGTACAGGGGGGTTTGGTTGCATATAAATAGTATTTACAACAAGTACAGTAATTACAAATGTACATGTATATGCAATATGTATAGGTATATGTATATACTATTTGAACTAGCTGAAAAAGCTGAATAATTGATTCAAGCCAATGTTTAATCTGTATAATCGATTAATCGATAACTAGTCAACCAACTGTGCTAACAAATGTCGAATTATTCTATGATCAAAGCGATCACTTGTTGCAGCTCTACTGGGGGGGGAAGTTGGGTTCATCAATAGAACGACTGCTTTACAGCATCCATAATGAAGGTTATCATGTAAACCTAAAGCAGTTTTGATTCGGTTATTTTATTAATAACGGTATAAATTTAAGAACAATCCGGAGCCGATTTAAAGAGCGGCACTCGCACCCGGGTTCACACTGCCGGCAACGCGACCCGGTGGAAAAACCTCATCTGGGTTCCACAGTAACGGTTTCTTCACACGAACGCATGCAAAACTAAATTTCAATTTCTGCACCCAGTTCAAGCTGATTTGATTAACAAAAGTCTCTATTGATTGCAAATCTTTGTAGCCAGCAGGAAGCTCTCGGTTCCATCTGTTTCTCTCTGTTTCATGGAAAACAAGTGTCAAAAATATACATTTCAGCTTAAGGCCTTTTTTTTTTTTTTCTTTCCTTTCTTTAACCCCGCAGGCGTCACGGTACGCTAGCGATCACCAGAACAACAACAGAGATTGTCCACAGGTCAGATGTTCAAAAATGCTTTACCACAAATGACATCTGACCACAATTTCAGAAACACCCGCTAGGGGAGTTTGTAGTACAGCGCCTGATGACTTACATCCAGGAAGAAGAAAAAAATAAAAAAATCACTGCATGTGTGAAAGTTGCAAAACAAAAAAAAAATCTGAACCTTGCGTTTCGAATCCTTTTGTTTTGCATCAAGTAACGTTCTTACACAGCTGCCGAAACCTCTGTATGCAAACGTACGAACTGCAGACGGCGTGTTTATATTTTGCTGAAATATGAAATTGTGTGCGAGAGAGAAACTTGAACAAACCGCATGCCAGATTCAGATTCATTTTTGGTATAATGTCAACTGTGATATTTTACACCTATCTGCAGGAGCGCACAAAAAAGCGTGTCACTAGGCGTGCTTATATGGAGCACTGTATTCCGATTACAATACAACGCTCCATGTAAACACCATAATCGGAATGAAAATGCAAGAGGTCGGATAAACCTTTTTCACAACCCGACATAGCAAAAAAATTCTCCCATGTAAACGAGTTATTCCGAATCCTTTTGGTGGGCGTCCTTCCGTGCATGCGCTATTTCCCGGGAAATGACGGGCGTGTCTTACGACGGTTCGGTTTTCATTCCAGGTCGCTAAATTCACCAAAAAGGTTTAAGCAACACGGTTAAGAGTATTACAATGCCCAATCTAGCATGATTAAGTGACTCAGCTCCGTCTGTACAGAATTATCTCTTATCGATCTAGCTTTCTCACTAGCTTGCTTTTGCTAGATTTTTATCTAGCTTTAATCGCTCTGCTTAGCTTTCTATCGCTCCCTCTTGCTTTCAATCCCTCTATCTGGCTTTCAATCTCTCTGTCAAACTTGCTACTGCTCCATTTGCCTCTCTATGCTGCTCTACCACACGAATACTTGGAGGAAAGGATCCAGTTGCTTTTTTGTGGTGTTTTAAACGCTAATGTCGATTGCTACATACATACCTACATTGACTTGCTGGGGCAATGTGATTACTCGATTTTCAGGCAGCGTGAATGACAAACAGATGTGGGTGTGTGGTGTTAAGGGGGGGGAAAAAAGAAAAAAAAAACCTTATGCAACTAATCATCAACATGGGGTAGCGGATACCAGTGGGGGGAAAAGCCAGAAGAGCACCCAGGAGCGCGCGCGCACACACACATATATCCCAAACACACATGCTGCTTCAGCTAGAATTCAAATAAAGATAATGCATTATAGTATAAGGCATACTTCGTATTAACAAGCACACTTCTACTTTCTAAAGCAACCGGTTTTAGGAAACGTCTACTGGCGAGGTCGTAGAACAGCGACCGGTGACTTGCACAGATAATCGTTGCAAGTGTGAAACACCGTTTTGAATCCTCTACACAGGATGTTCTTACACAGCTGCCGAAACCTCTGGATGCAAACCTATAACCAACTGGGAGAAAAGCCGATGATTCTCAAAAGACTCTTTCATAATGATCACACGCACGCGATCAAAAACGACGGATTAGAAACAAGCTTCATCATTGTCATCGAACCCCAACGTTCACTAGGCTACAAGACATCTTGTCTGAGACTCCAGCGATTTTCACACACACGCACACATACGAGTTTGACATGCAGGACAGGGTTGAGGTGGATTATGAATAAGAGCACTGCAGTTCCAAACGACATCCCGTTTACCACCAGCCTTTTAACAGTTTAACGTGGATTTGACTTCTTATAAGAAGGAAGCAACTCACGATAGAAGTCTAGAAATGAAACCTCGATCGCGACACTCGGACAAGCACTACGCTTTTAAACAGAAGACATTCGAACATGTGATGCTCAGCTCACACGGCAAAGCGTTCCTCGAGGGGACATAAAGCTGAGGAATACGTTTTAAACCGGCATTACATAAGATGCTTCAGATAATAAATGACACAAAATCATGCTAAACGAAAGAAATGTCGGCCCTCAAGGGCGGATTTTGTCTGATGGACATCAAAATGTTTGAGAGGACTGAAACAAGGGTGGATGTGAGCCACACAGAGAGAGAGAGAGAAAGAGCATGCGAGAGCGCGAGCAAGAGCGAGTGACCGAAAGCGAGAGAGAGAGAGAGAGCAAGAAAAGCTGGGGAGGGAGAGAGAGAACTGGAGGAATGATGAGTAGAAAAGCAGAACAGGAAGTGCAAATAAAACAATACTTACGTAGTACGATCCAATCGCGGACCTAAAAACCCTGCGTGTTCCTGTTGCTGTGTAACAGTTAAAACCCCGAACCTATTTTCTCATTTGCGAGCATGTCTACGGCCAAGCACAAACAACCACACGCATATACACGCACGCCGGCGTGACATTTCTCTTGAGGTTAACCGATGTGTCGAACAGTGAGAAAGAAAAAAAGCCTCAAGTATTAATGTAGTAAACAAAGAAAAAGATCTGCAAATATTTAACCGTAGACAGACAGACAGACAGACAGAGACAGGTGCATGTGCACTTAGAGACAGGGGAAAAAAAACAAAACAAAAAAACAACAAGCTTTCACTTGCCACATACACACGCACACCGTGGTGAATCACTTTCTTCACGCTCAACTTGTAAGGAAGCTGGCGTCAGAGCACAGAGTTGCAGTGTCCCTGGAGCAGAGAGGGTCAAGAACTCATACTCATCTATATTCGTATACATTCAGCATACACCTTATATTCATATAGATAATGTGTATAATCATCTGTTATGCATATCTGTACATATGTCCAATTAACATTCACAAGGAATAACGGGAGTCAGGGTTCAGGAAGTGTCATTAAAAAAGGTTGGTGTAAATAGAACCCCATGTGCGTCGTATAAGGAATAAGCGGTATGTAAATCTGGTATTACTTCCGAACCCAGCTAGCACAAAGCGTCATTGAGGATGATGTACATGCTAGGTGTTGTCTTGCATCTACTCCCTCCTCTATACTATACCACGTTGCCAGATTCAGCAAATACACCTTGATTTCTACCCTTTACTACGGCTGGCAGGAAGATCGTGGTTTCAATCCTCAGCATCACCAAGCTGCCACTGCTGGGGCCCCTGAGCAAGACCCTTAACCCTCAACTGCTCAGATGGATAAATGAGATAAATGTCAGTCTCTCTGGATAGGGAAGCACCTGGGGCGTCATTCAGGCAATGGATAAGGGCGTCTGTTACCCCCAATAAATGTAAATGGTTACAGTAAAAGAAGAAGTAGGCTTTACATCACACTACTCTGCACATTACATAAGAGACTAGTAACAGCTACTCTCTTACCATTAGGCCTGAAACATCAGGAAGCTAAAAAAAAATCAAAAAAATCTAAGTATTGTTGAATCATAAAGTTCCCCCTCTCTTGACTTTAGCACAAACTGATTAGCGTCGATGCTAACGATTAGCACACAGCCCTAAAACGTGTTTAGTCTCCAAGCACGCTAATCAATTACTTCCTCTCCAAATTGAACAAAGTCAGTTTGTGTGAAAGTCAAGTTACACATCGCTGAGGTTCCACACATCTACAGGCTCGGTGCTAATCAGAAACAGCAGCGTGTCAGTCATTCACCAGAGGTCAGTTAAGTCGGGGATTTCTGGAGATCGTCAGCCAATGCATGGAGGAAAGAAGCTCCATGCATGTGTTACAATACTATTAAAAGAATGACAAAGCAAACAATCAGCGCTGAGCCATGGGAAGCGGATTAGAACCTTCAGAACACAGGAAATTAGTAAAATATTGGGACAGCATGACAATTCTTAATAAGTCACAACGCTTTAGATGAAGGATTTAGCTGCCGTGTACCGCAGCTTAATCTTATCTTTAATGCTGTACAGTCATTTACGTGTTAGTGTTGGACTGCTGAGCTTAAGACTGGGGTTCGATTCCCGGCGCTGCCAAGCTACCACTGCTGGGCCCCTGAGTAAGGCCCTTAACCAATAACTGCTCGGTTGTAAGTTGCTCTGGATAAGAGCATCTCCTAAATGCCGTATATGTAAAATGTCTAAAATAAACATTTTAAGCTTCGAATTCAGTTTGGCTAAACTACAATGTTCAGGTAACTGTTGGTGTTGCTCAAATTTAAAAGAGACAAAGGTGGACACGTGAAACCTGAATTTGACTGTCAAATAGGTCAAGAAGCGTCCTATTGTAATTATTTATGTTGCGTCTACTATTTAGGAGCAACCGCTCCCTGGAATACAAAAACGACACAGCAAAGGCTACGAGGTCACCTGGTTAAAAAACTATAGTCAAAAAAGCATTAAGGAAGGAAATGACCTGATCATACTCTTACAAGACTTGATACAACACAAGGGAAATTATTACACACCAATCATCCAGACTATCACACCAAGATGGAGTTCAGCTTCACCTCTAGAGTAGGTTTGACTGGGAATTGAACTCATGACCTTCTGATTACAAAGCCCAAAACATTAACCACTTGTCACAAGCAGATGGGTCTTAATCACCTTCATGCTACTACGTTCCTGGTCTCCAATTCGGTTCAAATGCCTCAACAGAAACGTGTTTCATTATTACAGTAAATGGTAGACTTTCATTTGTCACGTTGATGCGTTTAACTGACAGAAGACCGGTTTGTCAAAGAAACAAAGTATGTCTCATGTTACAGCCACAGTGAAGGCTTCAATAATGAAATACACCTGGTCATAACATTTACAGCATTTAGCAGACGCGCTTATCCAAAGCGACTTACAACCGAGCTGTTGAGTGTTAAGGGCCTTATTCAAGGGCCCAACGGTGGTAGTGTTGAGAATAGAACCCTGGGCTTCAGATCAACAGTCAAGCACCTTAACCACTGAGCTAGCACTTCCCCCAACAACAGCATGTTCTCCAAAAGCCAAAACCGGAAAAATATACGCAACACAAATACTTGTTTGTAGTTCCAACTAGCAAGTTAGATAAAATGACAGATCAACCACTTCCGTTGGGATATTTCCAGGTTTCACTTGCAGCACTAATATTACAATTAGCCAACTTAGGTGTAGTGAAAGCAGACATCGTAATTTTAATACATATTTTACATATGTATCAGTTTTTAATTACATAATATGAAGTAGTAACAGTTTTATAAATGTAAATATCTATAGCTGTAGCTACTGTCGACGTTGTACAGTATTGTTCCGTGTAAAAGCGCACTGTCAATTCATGCTAGCTTTGAGAACTGATTAACCCGTGACGATTATAAAACTGCGATTTTTTTAATTCAAAGTTCAGTAAAAAAAAATCATGCAATTTTAAAACAACGTAATTTGTTACTAACTGAAGCTTGTAGCCGGTGCATTGTTTAACTAGTATAGCTAGAAAAGCAGAAGGCTAGGCTTTACTTACCAAGGGTCAAACTCATGAATGATGCTCTCGAAACGGATCACGGCGAAAAGCCGAGAGCTGAAGCCCGCTAGCCAGGCCAGAAAGAGGATTGTAAATGACAGAAGAGACTGCCATCCTGCAGGCTGCGTTAACCCGCCGGACAGGCCGCCACCACCGCACGCTACCGTAGTGTTAGCTCGTCCATTACCCGACAACGAGCTGCTGGAGTTCAGACTTGCTTTGTGCTTGGAGTCGGAGGTGGCGCGGTGCTCCGCCATGTTCTGCCGCGGTGTGTCGGTCAGCAAGAGCTTCCTCACAGTCCACACTCACACACCGCTCCGGCTAAACGCGTGACGTTGCCTCCCTTTTTTTTTACAGCTAGTTAACTAGACGGATCCGGACACCACGTATTTATACTGAGATTTGGTTGAAGTCAATGCTAATGTGTGAGCGGCATGCTAGCCGGCTCGAATTGCTCCGCACGCGAGATTGAGCGCCTGCGGGGGGGAGGAGGACGGGGCGGGAGAACGTGGCGCACCAGGAAGAGCCCTCAGCCTCTCACGGCGAGACAGGTAACACTATGAACGGCACACACGTTATATTACAAGCCAATCATCCTCAAGCACGCAGAGGATAGACAGAATAACTGACCAATAGAAACTGGGCTAGGGCTCGGGATCGTTGTCAAACAAGATAGGTATAAGAGCGCGGAGGAAAATAATGACCAATCGTAAAGTCCGATGGAATCTAAACGACACCTAGCTCAACCAATCAGAACAAAAACATCGCGGAGCTGAAACCCAATTAAATAAATGAATGCAGCTGGAGAAGAGGAGGGGGGGCTCTGCCATTGGCTTTCACGGCAGAATATTTTATACCAAGAGAAACGTGTCAAATCTTTCAGTTATTTCGCATTTACAGTCCATTTTTGAACGATTTAAAGGGTCAAATGAGTTGTTAAGAGTGGCCGAAGAGTAAAGGCCATCTGAGGAAAACGTCTGCGCAGCCATGCTTACCGTAAAGCCACGACGAGCGGGCTTACAAAAACAATGAAGCTCCACTAACGTTAGAGAAATACTTTTGATTTAATATCGGACTCAGCGAGCGAACAAAAAATAGAGTTGTTTTTTTTGCCAATCGGAGACGGTCCATACGCTGTAATAATTCAGAGGTCAGTAGAGTTTTTAATAATCTTACTGCCGCCCACTCCCTGAAAATATGACCCTGTTCACCCACAATCACTTTCACTTGCCTACTCCTGCGCAGCCCTTCGAGCTCACACTCAGTTTTATCCTTAAAACACACACCACATATTTCAGTGTTTGGAGGCGGGAGGAAACCGGAGTACCCGGGGAAACCCACGCAAGCACAGGGAGAACATGCAAACTCTACACAGAAACACCCTGGGAATCAGGAATCGAACACATGACTTTGCTGTGAGGCGGGAGCGCTAACCACCGCTCACGACTAGCACAACAATAGTAAATAATACTTAGATAAGTAATAATATCAACTATTTTCCGTACGCTACATTAGTATACAACGCTGCAATCGTACCAGGATCTGCTGCTATCAAAATCTTATTTTGTAGACCAAACGCTGGCAGTGTGCAAATAGGTTATTAAAAATAGAAAATGAGCAATTACTTTTTCGCAGCCAGATTTGTGTTTGCTGTATAATAGCCAGTAGAAATATGACAGGAGCATGGTGGCTTAGCAATTACGCCTCACACCGCCGGGGTTGCCTTCACTTTTGCCAGCGATATTATTTTGAGATCCATTTTTTCACACCGAGGACGAGTGCTAGACTCTTACACGACTAGTACAAAAGGCCTATCATTTACTGACGCTCAATAAGGGGGAAAAAACCCATGTAAGCAAGTTATGCAGCTTGTGAAGGATAGTACTAAATGAATAAATGAGATCTTTATAAACAAAATCTGTTCGGTAAAATAGTTTATTCAAGGAAGAAGTGAATAAAAAAAACGAATTGCAGTTTATGAGCCCTCTTATTTATTTAGAATTATTTACATTGTACAGATTCAGAAGAGGGACGTAAACATATGGCCACAACTTATTTATTCACTACCTCCAGGATTTTACGGGCTTTTTTTAATGACAGGTCAAAATTCCTGATTGATGCTTTACTTAAAAAAAAAAAAAAAAAGAAGAATAAAAAATGTGATGCATGTTCCAAGGTTTTGAGGTGTTTTATTGCAACATTAAGTGAAAATTGCACCGTGACATTTAACACGATGTAAACATTTGACCTCCTCTTTCAAGAAGACCAACTGGGAATTACTTTGCATAGTTTCTTGCAGTAATTTCGGTTGGTAAATGGGTTATGGTTAGCGTCACGCATGTCTGCATCTTCTTAAAAATAAGAAACAAACAAGAAAGTGCGTCCGGTGACGTACTGGTCACGTTTTGTGCGATGCATTACAACGGTTGGTCAAATTTTCCAAATAGTCACAGTGATTGGATACAATAGCACAGTCGCTCGCACTCAGGGGCTGCATGAATCCTGGACGGACGGTTATGTTCATTGATTAAGACTTCTTCAAGTTCAACTTGAACTTGACTTGTATAGATGTGTGTCAGATCCTTTGACCTGTATTTCTCCTTTCCATGATTGTGATGTGGGTCGACTTCTGCTCACAATGTGTGAAAATAAGTTACATCATGCTTCTGTGAACACATAATACAGATTAATGGATAAAGCTTCACGGTAGCCATAATGATGCTCCTGTTATAAGTTATAATAATAATAATAATAATAACAGGCCTTTTGTTAATTTATTTGGCCTATAATTAAACTGCTGTTTACTAGCTTAAGGAGAACAGATGCTTACCATTAAAAGCTCTTCACAGTGTTTTAGCCTCAGAGTCAGAAAATCGCGCTCGGTTTTAAGGATTCTATTAGCCCGGCGTTCTCGCGCGCACTGCTCATCGTTCTTCTTCTGCGTCTCGAAAAACAGCTGCATCATGTTGCCTGTTGTGTCTTGCAGTGTATCCAGCTGGTGCTTCAGGTTGGTCCTGTCACTCTCCAGCAAAGCAATGGTCACCAAAGCCTGCTGATGTTTCTCCTCAGCTTCACACAGTAACGCCTGAAAGAACCAAGTGTAAGAACCAAAGCCTGTTAGCTAAACATAGGATTCTCCAAATCATATAAAGTACTGAATACAATCTAGACTTCATCATTTGCAAGATCTTCATAAACGAAAGATTTACAGTAGTCTGATGCAAAAACAGACCACCTACATTTACATTCCTGGCATTTGGCAGACGCTCTTATACATTTACATTTATATCTATTTTTATTTATCCATCTTGAGCAGCTGAGGGTTAAGGGCCTTGATCAGGGGCCTAGCGGTGGCAGCTTGGTAGTGCTGGTAATTAAACCCACAATCATCCGATCAGCAGTCGGGAAGACTTACCGTAACCACTAAGCTATCAATCTATATTTAAACACCGCTAAATATGAATCTAAACAAACTATCTGGTCGCTTTAAGTTCTTATGAAGTCTAGATCTTCTGCCATCAGTCTAAAGGACTGGCTACACGAGACTAGCCTTTACTTGACATGTACACAGTGGCGCTTTTAGCTTGAGCGGCGCCCCGGGTGAACCACGGCCAAAAAAAACAAACCGAAACAACAATCTGCACATCTTTTAATACGCAATTTGGAACCATGCCACAAATAAATAATCAATTCAAACAAGCACTTCACAAAACAAACAAAACATCTACATTGATCGTTCTTGCTTTCTTTGACGCAAAGTCATCAATTACCCCAACTCAGAGTCCCGACCAGGATAACTGACCACACACGGTGACACGATACTATCATTGACATGACCATGCAAACGAGCGGTGAAAATATTTTTTTTTCGATTGTTATTACCTAGCTTATTATTTGTTTCATTTTTAAATTTTGCATAAATAATTTATGAACTCCTTGCAGAGTTAAAGCAAAAAATAAACAAATAAAATTATTATAAAAACAGGTGTTTTAGAGTTAACATTTCCGGCCTCACAGTAAGGTCATGGGTTCGATTCCCGATTCCCAGTGTGTGTATGTGTAGAGTTTGTATGTTCTTTCCGTGCTTACGCGGGTTTTCCCCGGGTACTCCGGTTTCCTCCCGCCTCCAAACACATGTGATTGTACATAGGTGAATGTGTTACTC
>JAOUQX010086867.1:0-11423 GCA_028566295.1 Liobagrus marginatus
TCCAATCCGAGTTTCATTCAGCAGCAGAGTGCATCGCGGAGCACACGGTAAGCTTTTTAACATGTTTTTGGCAGCTTCTTCACCCGGTTTTTTTTGTACCCGGCGTATAAGACTACTCCCGCTATTTTGGTATTATAATTTGGGTGCAGAAAGTCGTCTTATATGCCGTAAAAAAATAAATTAAAAAAAGCGACATCTAGTGCAACAAACTCGTAATAGCAATCGGATTCACAATAATGATCTACTGTAGATTCAATGCGTCACGAAGCTAAAAGGCGGCGGGATGCAGGTGCAGAAATCTCTTTATTTGCTGAGACTTAGAACAACACAAAAAACCTTGGACTAAGCTGTGAGACTGGGACTGGGCTACGCAACAGGGAAGTAACACAAGGCAAGACTACTAGAAACATGGGTATATATACACACATGACTAACAAGGAGTGAACCAACTTAGACAAGACACACCTGGAGACAATCAATGACCTAACAAGACTAGGGAAACATGACAAGGCACATGGACATCCAAAATGAAAACGTGAAACACATGGTGCAAAACTAAAAAGGCTAGTGGTAGCCAACTGGTGGCCAGGTGGGGTACGGCCCAAGTGCCATTATAAACAAAAAAATCTACTTGCGCATTTTTAGAATCGATATCGACTCGACCGAATATTTAATCGACCGCAGGGTTAATTCAAAAATAAATCTTTGCTCAGCCCTAGTTCCAAACCACTAACATAGTGCCCAAGATGCTTAAGTAGTATTGTTGTAGACAGCATTTTTGGCTAACGATCATCTCAGAAATTTACTGAGAAATCTGCATGCCTTATTGATAAGCTCACTCACAAGTCTGCATGTGCTGACAACCGGATGGTTCTTGAGGCTGAATTCAGGGTCCCTGTTTAACGTTATGTATCTAAGATGGGATTCACTATATACAGAATATTGGTACAGGTGATTTCATGCTTTGAGCTTAGACAGCCAAGGTCTGGGCTGTCTAAAAAAAGTAAGGACACCAGTTATGTGTCAGCTTGCTCTGCATTAACTAGCAAATAAACTATCTTCAGTGCTGATGCTCCCTACTGTGCAAGCAGTTTGGCATTGTCACGTAACCGATTTATTTTTATTAATTTTTCTATTAGTTTTGGTCACTGTAGGATAAATCAGGTCAAAACATGCTTGAGAACAATGTCAAGAGTGTATCAGCAAGGAGTTTGCCAGATACATAGCTGCAAACAAAGTGTCAGTTTTTTCTGCCTATGATTGTTGTAATTATTATCAATTTGTTTGTAAGATGTTTGAAATGTTTTATGACAGTATTTGGGGTGTTTATTACTTATTAAGATTTTATAAATGTGTGTATATATGTATAAAATAAAAATAATACTTTAAACAATAGTTTTCTCACTTTTTTGGTTCTTCAGCGAGAATGACTGCGAGACAATCTGGACAGCTTTTGAGCAAGCCTACCTTGGAAACGATCCATGCGATGTTCCTCCTGAGGCATACGATCCGCTAATGAATTCATTCAAACAGGATGCTGTTTGTAATACTGTAAGAATCTGTTTTGCCCTACACTAAACCATGCTTATTTCATTTTTTCTCAACTTATTCACTTGTGGCTATACACGCGTACATTCTTTTAAACATTCCAATACTGTTAAAGATAAGTTAGTACTAGAGATCGACCGATATTGATATTATATATTATTATTTAAAATATATGTAAAATATTTTTGTAGATAGATCAGGTATTGCATTATTTACTGATATGTTGCATGCAGTATATCATGTAGAGCCATGTCGGTGGATTAGATATTACAAAACCGATATCTGATAATGGAAAAAATATTAGTAAAACCGGTTACTGGTCAATCTATAATTGATCAAAAATATTTTCCAGTAAGGTTTCTGCTCATGTTCAACAAAGATGGCCGCTTGTACAAAGAAGAGTAGGAAGGTATGAGTGAAACAGCCAAACAACATGTCTCCTCTGACTTCGATGCGTTCTCAAACCACACTGAAAGCACACAGTATTCAGACACCATACTAAAGCACAAAGAATTAGACCTATGGCCTATTTAGAGTACCTAGCAAAGAGACATTTGGAAATGATCAAGAAACTACAAGGACAAGAAAATCCTTGAAAAAAAAGTGGGAATGATTGCTCAATGGTATAAGGCTCTGAGTCAGTGATCAGAGGGTCGGGGGTTCAAGCCTCGCACCAGGCAAGCTACCATCATTGGGTCCTTGAGCAAAGCATTTAGCCTCACTTGCTCCAGAGGCGCTGCACGTTCTGGCTGACCCTGCGCTCTGACCCCAGCCTTCAAATTCATAAATTGCGATATGCGGAATAAAAACATTTCACTGCATGTATGTGATCAATAAGATTTGAAATAAAGCAATAATTGACAAATATTTTCTTTCCCTTAAAACCAGATTTTTCCTCATTTTGACTTTTCCCCATGAATAAGATACAGTACAGTTATTAAACCTGACGTTTTACAATATTTTCAGACCAGCCACATGGGTATAACATTGAGTTACACATGCAGAAGTGTATGTAACGTTAAGCCCCTAATAATCTATGCATGAGGGAAAGAAAATACTTAGAAACCTATGCTATTTTGGGTTATACCAGACATTGGTATAAGGGAAAGACCAACAATAATCTATATAATTGAGTGCTAATTCAGTAACTATTTTCTTGTATAAGCTTGACTAGCATGGTAGCTGCTCATAACAAGCTGGATTTGTAAGATCTCGAATGCATTGATTCTTTATATTGCTAATTATCAATTAGTCCTAATGTTGATAGATTCTTTCCCAAAGTTTAAACAGAGTTTCTACGATAGTTTACAACAAACTTTTTTCTAGTATATTGATCTCGATTGATTTTCTTGACAGATGCTGTTCTGGAGCAAAACAAAAGACCTGGTACATGCTTTTACTAAAAACAGAAAATGCCTGGCCACTCTGGAGAATACACTGCTTGGATATATGTTTGATGAACTTACTTGGTGCAGCAAAAATGAAAGCAAAGGTATGCAAAATGAAATGAAAACTATCAATGAAAGATATTAGAAGTGGCAGTGAGGGGATTAGATGAAAAGATGTTCCATGCTAATTCCTTGCTGTATTATGTACAATGGTCATTTTTAGGCCATTGTAGGTAATGAGGTTTGCAAATTTTAAGGATTTACTGTGCTTCATCAACAGAAACTTTCACTAAAGATTGTCCCAATCGGTCCGATTGTCCAAACAACCCAGTAAGCTCTTTCTGGATTCAGGCATCTACTAACGTCAGTATGCTTTTCTCACTTCTTTCTAAAAAAAAAAACAACATATAATGATATTGAACATATTATCAACAGTTTATTGATTGTTCTCTTATGTAATGCAAAAGGGGAAGAATAACCGTTTTGACAGTCTGCAGATTCATAATCACGCTTTGAACACATACCAATGCACACACATTACAGATTGCAATGACATGAACCAGCTGACCAGCTGAGTAGTGATTAGTTTTGTCAGAGCAACAACTATTTTCTTTCCTGGGTGGTAATCAATGGAGCATTGTCTTTGTTCTCACTGAAATTCCTTACCCACACTACGAAATGGTGGCTTTGTTCTAGCTGATCATATATTTGTATTGTTAACCGTTGACACCGCACATACGTTTTAAAGCATTGGAAATCGAAATGTATAGATGATTCATGGAAAAAAAATTTGGAAATTGGAAACAGGTTATTAAAAATGGTTAAATATAATAAAATTGTATTATATATTATTATAATAGTGTATATATATATATAATAGTATTAATATAAATATTATAAAAAAAATTAATAAAAATGAAAATGGTTAATAATAACCCATTTTGGGGGTGGCTTAAGAATCAGTGTAATATCAGAGGTAATATTCCAGCACAATAATACAGGCTGTCTTAATTACATTACATTATGTTACATTACATTACGTTACATGATGGAACTCTGAGTGATTCCTACGTTTAATTTAGTTTAAATCGATTTGACTTGCATAGCACTTTTAACGATGGACTTTTTTTTTTAAAGCAGCCTAAATCAGTATAATATGCAAATTAAAAGTTTAAAAATTGAATGTAAATGTATCCCTATATATTCTTTACCAGTTTGCTGCCACTGCTTGTGGGAATGTGTCTGTAATGTTAAATGCATCTGTGGAAGCCCCCTTTAGCTCCAGAAGGTATTGTATTTCAAAATATCCTTATAGTTTGTAAAATTGTTATATCTAAAAATGTTATTGCATAAGTTCCTGTTTTTTGTGTAACCCTTAACAGCAGTGACATAATTCCAGCCACTGAATGGATTTTATACACTGGGATCATGATTTTAGAACAAAAACACCTTTTCTTTAACAACGTTGTGAAAGACTTTACTAAAATAAACAGCTATCTAAAGTATGTTAAAGGGAACTATTAATCAGTTCTTAGATCCAACTCCATTCTTTTTAAGAAGAAAGGGGAAAAAATGGAATAACTACCTCTGCCTGGAGATGTCTGTGTGTGAAAGTTCAATTTGATTTTATTTGTACAGCAATTTTAAAAATGGAAAGCAGCTTTACTTAAAGTACAATACAGGAATGGGAATTTCACTCTGCTCTTTAGCCTCTCTTTGTTCTCTGAGCTGTGATTTTGACACTTTTTTTATTTACTCGGAACAAAACAGACCCATCATTCACATTGACCTTTTGCTTGAATAGCAGTGCAGCATCATAGCCACCTGTACTATTATATAAGTGTCACACATCTGTTTATTTTGGGTGACAACCAGCAGTAGGCGCAGCAACAGAAATGATTATGAATGTAGGTGGGCCAGATTCTGGGTCTTATAATGGTCTGGTAGACTAAAGTATGATTACTGCCTGTAACATGAGTTTTACATTCATATTACAGGAGGGATGCAGAACCCTTTGGGCAGAGGACAATTGTACGTGCTTAATTCAGCCTGAGGGTGATGCTCTAATGTTAACTGGCATGTGCAAGCTACATAAATACTGTAGATTGGAATCTCAGAATGCACACCCTAATTTGGTATTTAATGTGTTTTGGGCATTGCATTAGAATTCAGAAGAGAAGAAACTGGCAAATCCTCAGAACAAATAACCAAGTAGCCATGACAAACACAAGATAAAAATTGACAGGCTATATTTAAATTAATTTCTTGTTTATTTTAAACCATTATTATTAAGATAATAATTATTATTATCTTAATATTTAAATCCTACTATCCTATAATATTATCTAAATTTGCGCAAGCATGGCTTAATTCTATTTCTGACCTGCTGATAGCGTTATAAATGCATGCAAAGTTTGGGGAATGCCTTTACAAATGATGCAATTTACTGATATTTTTTTTTAAAGTGATAAGACATTTGTCTAATGAACAGATACTATATAATATAGCACAGTTTACTTCTGTTATAATAATGCTTCGGCATTTGTTTGTTTTCTTCTAACAAGTATATTTGGAAGTGTTGAAGTTCAGAATTTGAATTCCAATAAAGTGCAGAGTTTGACCGCATTGCTCGTCACCAAGACAACCGACATGTAAGTAAATGGCTTTAATTTTGTTTGTTTTAATTTTTGTGGTGCTTTACCTTTGTACTGTTTAGTATTTCTACTGAAGTAGAAATAGTAAAAAGCAAGAATGAAAAGTTCACCAAGGGATTTTGGCATTATGCAAATTTATGCCATATATAGGATTCATAATCATAACATCATTCAGATGAGAATAAACATTTGCTATTAATATATAATCGATCTCAATTATTTGCACTTAGACAGGGTCAAAACAACTAAGTCAAAAATATCATTAATAAACTTAATGATAATGGATTACAAAGGATGCAACCTTTTTTTCATCTGAGGAATATGTTTATATAAAATTCATTTTTTTTTTAATGTTGGTATCAAGGGCAAAAATCAGTGTTACAAAAGTTTGGTGGAAAATCCGTGTGGTAGTGTGAAGACAATTGTTTTTTTGAGACCCTAAACTTACCGGTAGGCATGTATTTGTTTGCCTTTGAATATACAATGTTATTAGTATTCAGCACTTTGAAAGAATTTGGGCTGTAGCAATAACATTATTCTTCTAAGTATCTTGTACGTTTTGTTAACAGGACCGCATGCAATCACTCCTCTCTCGACAGTCTGCGAAACCGTTTGGACAGAGATATTGCTTACAAGTGCAAAGAGGTTCCTTAGTGAGTACAAATGCCGTGGACATTTGTGTCTATGTTGACTGTGTCTACTAAAATTGGACTGTGTTGTTTTTCTCTCTAGTTCCAAAGTTAAAGGCTGCATTTCTGATGCAGAGATTCCATGCAGTGACTGCCTGTGAAAACGCTCTCTGTTAATAATGCCCTGAAGACTCCTGAAAATCTGACATGCATAATCTGTCATTTTTTAATATAATTGAACTGCAAATGGGTATAATCTAGTCTAAAAATCTATCTTTTACTACCATACTGATTAATCCAGGTTGGTTAAAAAAAAAAAAAGCGTGTTGAGCACCATATTAATAAATTGCTTTAAAAATTATTTAATTTAAATAAATATTTAAAATTAAAAGAAGTAAATAAAATACAGGCATGGGGAAAAGAAAATACATCCTTTAAATCTATTTTGTGATTCAAAGGGTAACAATTAGGTAGTACTAATCAACAAACTGTACAAAAAGTACTAATATATTAACAAGCAATTAACCTCAGATCACATTGAAAAACACATTTAAAAATATATTCATATTCCCATTCAAAAATATACACAAAACAGAGGGGGTAAAAAATAAGTGCACCATTTCTATCACCTGTTCTTCACTGAATCTTTAAGGAATCAACTAGCATTCAGTAAAATGAAATATATTACACTGTCAGGGCAAAAAAAACAAAAGCCAATAGCTGGGCTTAACTAAGCAACAGGTAAGAGCCTTGCATTGGACAGTTACTCACCGTTTCAGCTGCCAACAAGTTATTTAACCCTAGTTGATGAAGTGAGTAGCTTCCTATTTCTTAAATAACCCTGACATGGCATATTCTGGAAAAAATATTAGTCTGTTTCAAAAGTGTAAAAGTTTGTTTACTGAAGCGTTGCCACAGCAAACGCATTCTTTAACCAAATATTATATTGTTTTTTTTTTTGGTCAGGCAGTGTATATTAAAATACATTTCTATAACAAATTGAGTTAACTATTAACAAGTGTGATTGATCTAGAAGCGTTTACATTTATAGCATTTGGCAGACACTCTTATCCAGAGCAATAAGTCTAAAGTCCTTTTCACAGGTGGCTCTCGGACGTGAAAGAGAATGGGCTTGATCTGGTGCGGCCTTGTGTGCATTTTAGATAAACACCAAACTGATGATCTTAAGGATTAAGGATTATGGCGACGTCTAGTGGCGATAAAGAGAGTTAGAGTATGTTAGACAATCTCTGTTTACATCACTGTGTTCAGACCTTCTGGTTTTGGTAAGAACTCTAGCGGCTGCATTCTGGACTAACTGGAGTTTGCGAATTGTTCTGCCCGAGCATCCTGACAGTAAAGTATTAGAGTAATCATAAAAATGAATAAGAATATAGAGTAAAAAGTCCAGAATTAATCTGTAGTCTGCGATCTTATTTCTAGTCGAGTGCGGTCTAAGTACGATCATTTCTGTCTTGTCTGAGTTAAGCAACAGGAAATTGGTAAGCATCCACTGTCTAATGTCTTTAACACAATCTTTCATCAGATTAAACGGGTGTCTCGTCTGGTCTTGCTGAAACATATAACTGAGTGTCCTCTGCATAACAGTGGAAACTAACACCATATTTATTGATAATTGCACCAAGCAGTAGCATGTATAATGAGAAAAGCAGCGGGCCAAGAACAGAACCTTGTAGGACACCGAACTTTTACCTTAGTAATGTCTGAGAATTCATTATTTATATCTACAAACTGATAGCGATCAGTCGGATAAGACCTGAGCCAAGCGAGGGCCGTCCCTTTCACTCAAACTAATTTTTATAGCCTATCTAGAAGAATATTGTGTCCAATAGTCTCAAACGCTGAACTAAGGTCCAATAACGCCAACAGAGAAACACGACCCTGATCAGAGGCAAGCAAAAGATCATTCACCACTTTAACCAGCGCTGTCTCTGTACTGTGATGACTAAAACCGGACTGATACAGTTCATGGATGTTGTTCCTATGTAAGTTTGAGCAGAACTGCTGAGCTACAACCTTTTCTAGGATCTTAGCTATAAAGGGAAGGTTTGATATCGGCCTGTAGTTGCACAGCTGATTCGGGTCGAGATCAGGTTTTTTTAATAATGGTTTTATGACTGCAATTTTAAAGGACTTGGGCAAATATCCATATCCACTTGATGTTTTGTTTTTTAGACTTGGCAGTGACTCAAAAATGATTGTCTACTTTTTTCTTATAGGGGTTATACAATTTCCAACTAATCTACATGTTTATTATCTAAATCTATATAGATGTAACTAAGATTAAATAAAATAATATATATAAAATAACATTGGATGTAAATTCACCAATGCGTATTTTAACCTTGGTTGTGAGGAGGCAAGGTAATAAAGTAATATTACTTTATTAATAAAAGGTTTTTGTCAAAAGTTTACCTCTTCAAATTTTCAAAATGTGATTTTGATGTTAACGGTTAGCACAATAGTGAGACAAATAGTCTATAAAATAGATTCAACTGCACGTTTAAATTTCTTATGTATGGAACCCAGGTTATAACAAGAGTCTATTTGTCTCTGGTATATTATATATTGTAATCTTTACTCAAGGGACAGGTTTATGTCATTTTATTGGATTATTTTTTGTACATTATGAACAGCTTTAGTGCATATGGAGTGTGATGCAAACCTCTTGACTCAAAAAGCAATTGTCTGATCATCGGTAAACAAGGCAGCTATTAAAAATGAAGCAATTAGTGGAATTGGAGAGTACACTGTATTAATTTTATGACACAATCTGTGTGTGTTGCTGTGTCAGTAATTTCCAGTCACACTGGGTTTATTCTATATATTAAGGCGGGTTTACAAGTTTGTTACATTTTAAGAGAAATTCAAAATCACATCACAGTTTCATATTTTGCTCTGGATGTCATCCTGCACAACTGCACCAGCTTGAATCAAAAACACTAACTTGCTGCTTCAACAACCGTGTCAACAAGCGTGCGGGTCATATAACCAAAAAGGTTCCAAAATCATTTTTGAAATCATGTTTAGTAAAGCGTCTTATGTGGCAATAAATACAGACCTACAGCCAGGGTAGAAATCTATGCGCAAGCTTGAAAACCGTTAGGATTAGACAACTAACTACCACACAGGACACACATTACTGCAACATTACAAAACATGACCAGAAATTTCTGCATTTGTGAAAAGGAATTGTTAAAAGAGTTTCAAAACTGGACAACTGATGAGAGATGAGTGGTCACAAAATTTAAAATCATTGTTTTTTGTTTTTACAGAAAATAATTCTATTCTATATAAAACTTGTACAATGCTAATATGTTTTCCCATAAAAAGGCTTTTCCATGACCTAAGGAAACATTCAGGAGATATTCTTTACTGACTTCAAATGGAAGTGTGTTTGCTTTATCTGTCAGGGGCCAGTTGTTGTAATTAAGCAGTTCAATGTTAGAAGGCATTCATTCATTGTCTAGCGTTTATCCTGTTCAGGTTTGCAAGGGCGCTGGAGTCTATCCCAGATAATTTAGGGCCAGCTAAATTCAGGATTAACACTTAGAGAAAGACCACCATTCACACACACATTCACTCCTATGGACAATTTAGACACTTATGGACTTCATTTAAATTCATCGCATGTGTTTGGATGGAGGAGGAAACCAGTGTACCCAGGGAAACCTACGCTAGCACTGGAAGAACATGCAAACTCCACACAGAAACACCCTGGGCAGGAATCGAACCGATGACCTTGTAAGGCAGTTGTGCTAACCACTCGCGTCCCACCTAGAAGACATACAGTATAATCAAAAAAGTGAATATTATGCTCATAATGATATTTAAGGTCACAAAAATAAACTTAAAAAATAAAACAAAAACATGCGATCTAGGAA
The DNA here is from genome assembly GCA_028566295.1 of Liobagrus marginatus. Classification (NCBI taxonomy): domain Eukaryota; kingdom Metazoa; phylum Chordata; class Actinopteri; order Siluriformes; family Amblycipitidae; genus Liobagrus; species Liobagrus marginatus. Next base: position 10,125 of record JAOUQX010086867.1, read on the forward strand.
GTAACAAACATCTAAACAGAAAACACGTCAGTGCAAACCTAATCTTCAAGCAAGTAGCCTAAAAAAATATTAATATGAGGATCATATCTGCAACAGCTGAATGGTCAGCGGACATTTTCATCAGTAATTTTGTTAACACTGATAAATCCGTACATTATATGTCAATAAAAATTTCACATAGCCTAATAACCAATAGCCAGGACAAAAATATGCTATAGCCTATAATTCATATTAGGCCACAAGATGATTCTTGATGAATCACAATCTATATTTCCTTCCAACCTTTAATTAGTATAGCATCTTAATAACACAAAATATAGCCTAGTTCTTTCTGTTATAAAATAGAACAAAGTTGAAAATAACAAACAGTAGCTAGAAAAAGTGACCATAAGAAAGAAGCTATTATAATAAAATTAACAGTGTTATATCAGGTTTATTAGCTATATTAAGACCTAATTCACATATTTCACACATCACAGATTTATTTACTTCTAGGCCTGAATGGCATGAATTTCCTTGGACGTGAATGTGCGTAAAGAAAGATGGTTATTTTTGGAAATATTGCTGTTTGTAGTGTAGATACAGAGTATCTGATAATCAAACGCAATTCGCGACTAAAGATAGACCTAAATTCGAAATCATGAATCATGCCATGAGACGGCTTTGCAAAGTGTCAGCCAGCGACGAATCGAGATCTTTTTTAGTGGCTTTCTTAACATAACTCTTTTAACATCAAACACATCCCACACTTTATTTTCTCATTCATGCATGAAACACCAAATGCAAGTGTTCTGCAAAAGATATACGACACAATGTTTTATTAATATGAACAGATTGAAAAGACACTGCCGAGCTACCAGTGCTGGGCCCCTGAGCAACGCCCATACAGAGGCCTTGCCTTGTACAGAGCGACTACTAAATGCTGTGAATGGAAATGCAAAAAAAAAAAGTTAGCTATGAATATTAGAATATTAAATGTTACCCTACCAGAATTTGTTATTGTCCCCAGTCCGGGCTTGAACCATACCTTTTTTTAATAGGATAGTGCCTGATTGCAGTAGAAGTTTATTATGATTTGGATGATGATTGGTGCAGATGTTAGACTAAACTTTGAGACTTACTTATCTATGCAACTAATCATCATGCAGCGTGATTGTGTAGCATTTACTTAAGTTCAGCTAAGTGTTAGCGTTAAGCTGCAAAGAATTGGAATGGGTGGAATGGCTCAATGGTAAGGCTCTGGGTCAGTGATCAGAGGGTCGGGGGTTCAAGCCTCGCACCAGGCAAGCTGCCATCATT
>JAOUQX010086893.1:0-11421 GCA_028566295.1 Liobagrus marginatus
GAAAGCAGCTATAGCTGACACAGTAAAACAGGATCAATATACTATGGAATTATATTGAATAAAAGACTTACATAAAGATATATTCTTTTTGTTATATCAATAATATCATGATTTCCTTCACAATGGCTAGATGCTTAGCAACAGACACCCAATATGAAATTAAACAGTGTATGCCTCATATCACATGTTTTGTAGAGTCACAGAAACCCTGCATATCGTGTAGACAGTAGTTGCAGAAATATGTCCAGGACAAGCTAGCTGATAAAAATCAGCAGAAAATAAATCAACTGCATGGTCACAATAAACGTTAAACAACCAAAACAATTGCAAAAACAAAAACGAGCACAGAATGGTACATATGTACACCCCTTTTTTAATTTCATTTTATGTTTTTTACATTTTTTAATTCTTAAGTTTTTTTATAAAGTGTCAAGCCTAATTGGTTCACTGACGTGAAATACAAGTAATTCATAACGCTAACTCGCCACAGATACAAAGCAAATACTTTATTGCAGCCACTTCAGCAGACAATTATTAATGCCACAGCATTTCAAATAATAGCAGTAATAAAGTAGAAAAGGAACATATAAAAGATATGTTGAATTAAAAATATTTAATTTAGGCATCTTCCAATGCTGATGACTTTGACATCTTTTCCTGAGCACCTCCAAGCCCCAACCTCACATTCTGTCATAGACTCATGACTGCCGTTCTCTACAGAAACACAAAGGTGAGCAGGTTCTTCTGGGCATTCGTCAGGGTCTTTACAGATACATTCCATCCCTGAAAACACAACAACAGCTTTCATCAAGGCCCTTAACCCTCAACTGCTTGGTTGTAAGTTGCTCTGGATAAAAGCGTCTGCTAAATATTTTAAATTTAAATCTTCCAAATGTTGTAAATGAAAGATCTGGAGGTTTGATACATTACTGAATATATTTTACACCAAAGCTGATGAATTATCAATTCTAATGGGACAGAACCTGAAAATAAGTGTTCTATAACAGCAACTCTATTTGTGAGTTTATATTAAGTTCAACTTCAAAGTTTATTTGTCACATACAAAATCATACATATAACAACATGCAGAGTCTTATTGCTCTTGCGATATGGTAGAATTGGAGGTAGTCTAGCTCGGTGTGAACGTTCTGGTTGAGGGCCCGGACTATTAATGCTACACCAACAGGTCTATTTAAAGACATTTATTTATGGAAGGATTCTTTTGTAAGTGATTTTTGTTTCCAGTTATTAAATTTGAGAAAAAGAATATAAATCAGTTTCATCTAACAGAAAAAAAAAAAAAAGTCAAGCCATCTTTCTTTTTTAAATAAAGATAACATTTTATATGCTGACAAATCATTGTGGTATGAGAGAAATAAAACTTTTAAATGTGTTACAGAAAAATGATGATCACTTTATTTTTAAAATAATAATCAGAAAATCATACCAGTGCACTCCTCCCATGGCTTGCAGTCTTGACAGGATGTAAATTTGTTCTCTGGCCAATCACACGCAGTGTCCTGGAGCAGAGAGAGTGTCCGGCCCAGACACTGCAGAGCACCAAGCTGGCACACGCCCATTTGTTTTACCAGACCAGGACGCACAGTGGCACACACTTGCAGAGAGGTCCTGTGGAATTAATATATGCTTTAGTTTGCAGATATAGCTACAATCTCTATAATATAGCTACAAAAATTTGCAAACAGTATATGTGTATACCATTTTTTCCTCAGGCATCCAGCGATGACAGTGAATGTATCGAATGTCAATCAAGTATAATATAAACTATATATAAAATATTGCTATATTGCAGTAACATTTTTACATATGTCAACAGACAGACAGACAGACAGACAGACAGACAGACAGATAGATAGATAGATAGATAGATAGATAGATAGATAGATAGTCTCATTCAGGGTGAGAATTTTTAACCCTATTGTACGTGACATGATACAAAAAATTGGCCTAAACCAGCTTACCCGCATTCATATGGCATTTTACACACGCACTGTGCCTGACCAGGTTTTTCCCATGGCTTGCAGCTCAGAGACAACATTAACTGGATGACTAAAAGACACAAATCATTTCAGTGTAGTTAAATGAGAGTAAATTATTATTGCAAAACGAAAAATTTTCCATAATATAGAACATCTGTTTAAAAACAGCTTTGCTTTGCACTTGGCCAACACTGATGGGAACATGGAACATGTGTCTTTCTCAAATTCAAGAAATACTTTTACAAATCTAAAACATTGTGTGCCCCATAGTCAGCTGTCCTCTTTACATATATAAGTCATATTCTAGAGTTAAACAGACAACCTATGATTGTGGCATGAACTTGACATATTGTAAACTAATTCTAGTGAGCAAAGAGTTGTCAACACTTAAAGTTAATAAGACTTTTTTTTAACAAAGTTAATAAAATATTTCAAGAACATTCTTATTCAATAACTATCATTATTGCAGTTTAAACATTGACTTAATCTACCGGTATCTTTATTTCAGAATAGCATGCAATTAGTTTAAGTAATAGCTTACTATGTGAAGATTATTTATTTTATATCTATCTATATCTATCTTAATTACTCAATATTTTTGTCATATAATAAGAATATTAAGATATTATGTTCTTATATAAATCTAAATAAAGGTGCATTTGGTATAATATATTAAGTCAAAATAATGATTCAGGACCTAACCCTAACATTTTAGTTACTATGATATATCTAATTATTTCAATCTAGCACCTAACAGCCAATAGGCTAGGATTTAATAATCAGATTTTGTGATATGCTTTTAGTGAAAACCCAGTTTTGTGTCAATTTGGGGAAAAGAATTGTTTCTGAAGATAAAGATTCAGAGATTCTGTATGATAAAAATACATTTTATTGCTTTAGCTAATGTGGCTTAGATTTTATACCTGGGTTGCATTTAATATTGTTGGGCATTGGAGACCAGCTGAGACTGGCACGGCAGATTAGCTCTTGCTGTCCCTCTAGCTTCATGCCACTTGGACATGACAAGGAAACTGTCTCTCCTATCGAATAAGTCTGCTTCAAGGGTGAGGCAATGACATGATTCCAGAGTGGGGGAACATCACATGAAGTTCCTGGTAAACAGCACAAAGGATGCCTGAACATATTTTCCACAAATACAAAAATAATTAACATATTAAGAAATGTAACTGTTCTAGTATAAAATTGTGTGATGTTAACAAAAGACACTGGACATGAAGTATATTTTAAACATATTTTACAATCATCTAAAGATCTTCACTAAGGGTGTTTCTTGATTTAATGTAAATACAGATAACAAAGCTAAGCATAATAATCTTAATAAAGTATGAAAAAAAATAAGAAAAGAAAATACTGTGGTGGTGTGATCTGCAATCCTGAAATTCTGAAATCCTTCTGCAAATACATGTTTATTGCTCTTTATCTGGCTTACTCTTGCACTCTGCTTGTCCACTCTTCCAGGTCAGGCTCTCTGTACATTCAGCAACAGGATCGCTGATGTGGTAATATCCATCAATGCACACATATTCGATTTTACTGCCAACTGTATAAACATCTTGAGGACTCTAAAGAGTAAGGGAGAAGAGTAGCGGGTAAGGGCTGAACTAGCCTGAGAGTTTGTTTAAAGATGTGTCGCATTATTGCTGTAAGAGAACCTCACCAAAACAATTCCATTTCTTACAGAAGGTGGAGGCTTGCACAACTTTACCGGGCTCAGAGATGGATCAAAACAATGTGGCTCCATAAATCTAAAATAATAATAAATAAATAGGCTAAAGATGATGTAATATGATAGTGTTTTACAGTGACTTTAAGTATCACACCGTAAATGTTCGATGTCTGTGTCTTCACAGGCTTTGTGTTCAATGGATGGACCTACACAATGCTTGCCTCCATTTTTTGGTGCAGGATTATTACATGTGCAGGTCCTGGATTTTTGACCTTGGGAACAAGTTCCCCAAGATGTCCAGCAATTCCAACCGCCATGGACCACTCCTGAAAAATAACAGTTATATTTAAAGATTATAAAAAATATTTGATATGGTGTTATCAACCCAAAATACTTACTATAATACAAAAGCAATTTTGTACTCTTTACATTTACAAAAAAAAGTAAAGAACAAAACAAAATATCTATAACTCTTAACAATAATTTATAATTGCATTCAGTGTTGGACTATATTTATAAATGTTAAGTAAGTATCTCCTTGAAGAGCATCTAAGATTTTCAATATAAAACATTTTTCTCTGTTAAATGACAGCAGAGCTGAAACTCTGGAAAATGAGTCTATTGCTTCAAAATTAATAACCATTTAAAATCAAGACTTCAACAATGTACCTGGTTGTTCTCCAAGTACATGACCGTTCTGACAGGATAAGCCGGCGGTCTCAGGTTTGCACACACAGGAACATACTCCCTCACTCAGCACAGCAGTACCATTGTTGTGGCATGGCCTGCAATGACACGAGCTCTGTTGCTCAAGGTAGGCCTCCAGAGCCCTCTTTAGGTGTAGCTTCTTTAGCTGTGCACAAGAAACCTCCTTCACCAGCTCATAAATCGGCCTCAGCTGAGAAAATTATGACAAAAAGCTGATAGTTAATATGTTGCCCTATCAAAACAAACACTGACCAGTCAAATACAAAAGAGATACATATTAAAGGAAATTAAGATAAAAGTCAAAATAAAGTGAATGGGTTGCATTCAAAGATAAGTAAAAGTTTCATTTAACTTTGCCTTTATGACTTCCTGAGAGAATACATTTCTATGTACGCCTAAGAGGATGATTTTCAATCGAAAAAAAATATTTTTGGCCATTGCCCACTGCACATTCTTCTTAAAGTTATTAACTCTGTCAAATTTGTCTGGAAGCTCAGAGGTTTATTTCATACGATGTTTCATTATATTCCCTGATAGTTTCAAAATTTAAATTAATTGTAAATCAGTTATGATAATCAATTATAAAGAAATGTCAAACATTATAATATCATATAACAATAAATAGGTACTATGCAGGACACAAATGAGTTAATATCCAAGGACTACGAGTTAATTTCTAGTTAATTAGAAAGAAGGTGAGTAGAAGTTCACTATTTACTAAGTATCAATTAACTTAGCGTTGCATTCAACAGGCAGAACTACTAGTTAACTACAGCTCTTAGAAATTAACTACTACATAATTACTTATTAATTACTTATAAGGATACCAATAAGACATTAGTTAATAACTAATCATTTGTTTGTGACAGCTAATTAGTTACCCAACATACAGTTAAAGGATAGATATTTTACTGTTCACTACCTTGTTTGCAATAACTAAGCACGTAAATCTGCAGAATGTTACAGCATAGTTCTCATAGTTCATCAATAAATAGGGTTACATCCTCAATAAAGATTAGTGATTATGTTCCAGAAACAGCCATGCAATCCTAATCCATGACACTACCTACACTAAGGTTGACTAATGATATGATATATTTTTAAACAAAATGGCTTGCCTTTTTCTCTAAGACAATACTCTGAGCGTCATGTTGGTTTATCCTTTTTAACAATTGTAGTAGTTTTCACAGGTGAAACCGAAGGCTAAAACCATGTGTAGCTCTCAAGCTATTTTTGTTTAAACAATCAATCCAACAGGATAACCATGAGAAACAAGAAACTCCAGTCAATCACATTCTTGACTTGCCCAACTGTGCAAAAATACTGCAATATCGAATTTTTCTTGTTTCTGTTTTATTATCATTATTTTACTGCTTTACAATGGGCTGATGTGATGTGTGTTATACTGGACAATTTACTGCATTGTATAGCGGGTTAAGTAAACTAAAATATGACTACACTGCCACCTAGTGAACATATTGGTAATTTATGCCCCTTGCAATGCCTGAATATTTGGTATATACTGTATCTTACTTATAAAAAAACATTGTACCACAATATTCCTCCTTGTTAAACTACTAAATGCATCAGTTGAAGTATCTACCAAATTATCTTTGTCTAAACTATAGCAATGTTTTGCTATTGTTACAGAGTGATGCTGTCCAATTAGATAGCTGAAAAGACTTAATGTAAACACTTTAAAATCTGCAATTATTGGCGGAATGATCAATGATGCAACCTGACACAAGGATATTTTCATTGCGCTCTTTCTACAGCAGATCATGTTGTAGGGTTTAATCCTTTTATACATCCTCTAGCGATTTGGCAATGAGCACAGTTTTTTCTTTTACATTTTGTACTGTCCACAGTAATCCAGAGGCGAAGGATTTCCCTGTTCTCACTGCTGCAAACAGGGTTTGATTCCTGGGCATGAAATCAAGTGACTGGTGGTTGCATAAGATAGTGCAAGCTCAGTGCTGGTCTCAAGCTCAAATAAAAAACGGGACATTTGGGATTGTGGTATATTTGCCAAACATGTTAGATCCTTTTACCACTAAAGCTATAGAAGCTCACTGAACAGATCTTTTATCACCAGTCTCTCTTTCTTCTTTTTTTTAAGTTAATAACTAACGATAATAACTGATAACTGAAGATAATAACTGACGCTGGAGACTTCTTACAAAAATATTAACAGTATCCTCATATAAAATATTTTACTATTCTTTGTTTAAATATACACACAATTTTAACTGTTTTTTAAATCACACATTATGTCCTGTGAACAGTCCCTATAGATTAGCTGTTATTATAAAAAGTATTACAAAACAACCACATTAATATAACCCTGTGATTTTAAGATGCATTTAGAGCTGATGTTATAGGAAATTTGTCAACGCCTTTTGATCAGTACACATTTCCACCACCGTGTTGTACATTGCAAAATTTTTTTACTATTGCAGGGAGAGCTTTAATTGTTTAAAACATTAAATGTAGCAGCAGTAATACAACCATGACATGACTTGCTGTCACAAAGTAAGCCAAAAACAATGCATAACAAAGTGGCAACTTAAATGTTTGTGTTAAATATTGAATAACATTTAAAAGTCAAAATGATTGTGAAACTAATATAGAACATTTACAAATGTTTAGTTTATTGCAATGTTACAAGTGGGAACATTACTAATACTCCTAATTGTTAAAATTTTCAAGATATTTTTATTTGCTACATTTAATAAATTTGATTCAGAGAAACATTATTTTATAACCTACCCTCTATATGAACTTAGCTCAGCCTGTCCGTTACTCCTCTACTGCTCCAGCTCCCTTTTTCCTGTGTTCAGAACAGGCCGCGTGATTTCCCTCTCACATTATGTACCATGATTGAGCAGGAAGCCAAACAGAATGCATGCTGTACTAACACAATGTTTCCTCCATGATTAGGATAATAGAGACACATTACTCATGCTGCGTTGTTATTGGTTAAGAGATGCTCTCCTATATCCTATAAATATAAGCCTAGAATAGATAGATGGAAGTTGACCCAACATGTGGGATTTGTGTGGGAACATTGCTAGCGGAAATTACAACAAACATCAGCCTGGAAAGGAATCCAATCAAATGATTCTAACAATAAGCTGTCAGTTGCATAATAATGAAATATGAATGTTCCTGTATTTATTTTATGATGCAGAAATAATTTATTATACCCTAAAAAACAAAAACGAGCCTTATTTAAAAGTAAAATATTTCACTAATAACTTCAGTATATATTTAGTATGATAGAAATACAACTTAACTATTCAATATTTTTTCATGATGTGTGGTCTTGCTTTGCATGTTCTTCCTATGTATGTGTAACGGGGATGCAGGCACAGACAACGTAGGATCCATTTGCAGAGGTTTATTGTCACATGAACATAAGTCCCAAAGGAACAGTAGCAAGGCATGAACAAAGGTGCTAACGTGGCTAACGCTAGTTACACAGGCAACTAAGCTTCCAAAGAAACGGCTAGCAAATAAACAGCTAGCAAACATGGTAATGTTCAGGAATTAACAACACTTGGACTTGGCATGGAAAAAACAACAACACTTACACGTGGGTTTGGCAAAACAGTACTTCGCCCTGAGCTATTGCTAACACAGGGTTTATATACACAACAAAACAGGAACAGGAAGTGCAGGGTTCATAGTGCAAAGTTCATGGTGCAAAAGTCCATAGTGCAAGTGAAGACTCCCACTACTGGTGGGAGACCGGAACTGACGTTACAGTATGCCTGGGTTCTCCAGGGGTTTCTGGTTTTCTCCCACATACCTGATAACCATAATATTGAGCTATAATAAATTGCCTGGAATGAATGCATGGGTCCATGTTCGCTGCAATAAACTTTTATGCCAGTCAGGGTTCATTACAGCCTCATGTCCAGTGTTTCTGTCCACTGTAAACGTGACTTGTGGCTATATTAATTTTGATGTCATGGCGGTATCATGCTTAGATAGACAGGTTTCTTAAGTGCATCAAATTCAACTGACAACTGCCTTGTACAATAGTAACTACAAAATACAGAATAAATTTTTTGCATATGCATCGACTCCCAGTGTGTTCAAAAGTATAATAAATTTATATGCATGCATGTACGTATGTGGAATCGTTATTTATTTAGTTATTTATTCATTGTCTACTGCTTATCCTGTTCAGGTTCACGGTGGCACTGGAGCCTATCCCAGCTAACATAGGATGTGAGGCGGGGTACACCCTGGACAATCGCCAGTTACTCGCAGGGCTAACACTTAGAGACAGACAACCATTCACACTCACATTCACGCCTATGGACAATTTAGAGTAGCAAATTCACCTATGCCCAATCGCATGTGTTTGAAGGCAGGAGGAAACCGGAATACCTGGGGAAAACCCAGGTAAGAACATGGAGAACAAGCTCTCCCCTCTGAAAGACCCTGTGCAAGACATCGAACCGTTGGTCTTCTTGCTGTGAGGGTGAAGTGCTAAACACTCTGTACTGTGGCATGGTGTGCCACCCTTATTGATGTATTTAGTGCCACTCATACTATACTATGTTGAAAAATGTATGTGTATGAAAGAATTTCTAAGCCATTTCCTCTATATTTTGCCTTCTAGCAGCCAAATACTCCAATCTGCATTCTATAACACATATCCTTCTAGAATGCGGTGGGGAACCAGCAGCTGTTGCATTGCTACAGAACACACAGACACATGACACGAATTCCCAAAACAATGTACACATTCAGATAGAGTGAACAGGCTTTCATTTGCTTTAGAATGATATATACTGTACATGGCAATATAAATTCTCTATATGGGCACAAACTATAAGTTTGTGAACACCATACCAGCAATTCCATAACTGTGACTTCCCCAAAACTGTTGTCACAAAGTTGGACACACACGTCTCTGTATGCTATAGCATCAAGAATTTCTTTCTCTGGAACTAAGACACCCAAACACAATTCCAGCATGACTATACTACTGTGAATTAAGCTCGTGGTGTCTTGTGGTTGATGTGAAAGAACTCGAGTGTCCTGCACAGTAGTAATGTGTCGTTCGAGAATGAGTCGGTTCTAAGAGCCGATTCTTTGTAGGGAACGAGAAGAGACGACTCTCGTCCGGGAGATTCGAATCTTCAGCCGCTTCTGTCGAGCTCTGCTGAGAATCCATGCAGGCAGGACTTTATTTTGATGTGCACACCATGCACCTAATCACATGCCAGGACAGATTAGATTCCTACTATTATGCGGGGGCAGACTTTCCAAAGACAGCGAGTGTAAATGGTACAGGCCATGTACACAGAGTGACATAGAGCGGCTTTGGCTTAAAGACTTTTATCTAAAGTATCATAATGTTATGATTTTGGCCTTTATTTAGTTATTTGATTTGTTTGCTAATTTGTTGTTGTGTGTTCAGTTGTTCATTTTAAGTTTTGAAATGTTAAACAATAGTAACTTGTGTATTTTTGTAACGTAAAAAATCAAATATAAGGTTATTATAAAAACACTGAATTAAAAAAGTGCGTACAAACACACAAACTATTTATAATTGCTAAATTATGCCTAGTCCACTCGTACAGGAGTATTTTTATAATCGGAGATTTTCCTCCGTCATATAAAAAAAATCGCGTCCACACAAGCCGTTTCATAAAACGAATCAACACATTATGAAACGCTATCAAGAGCTATGTTGACCAATCAAAAGCCTGAAAAAATTAATTACAGGTTACGGTAGGCTAACAGCATGTCGTACTGAGGAAAGAGAGAGACATATTTGTGGACCAATAATTAATGGACTGTTGTCCTAAGCAGTGACCTGCGCAGTATTGCATTCTGACGCGTTTGTTACGGAGTATAATGTGAGTGGTTCTTGAATGTGTACATGTTATTAGCCCTGTTAGCAAAGTTATTAGGAGCAATATTTTGGCTACGTCTGTGGAGCATAATTTGAAGGCAACTCAGCGTGCTTGCCGACGTCACAAGCCAAAATGTCCGGTTTCATTGGTCACACAGTAACAGGGCAACCGGCATTTCTAAACATCTTAACCCAGTTTAAAAAACAAAAAGTTAGATTTCATTGACCGACACAGCGTTTGCGTGTGGACGAACGGCCAAACTGCATAACAAAGTTGCGGTTTGGAAAATCCCCGTGTTCGTGTAGACAGGGCATAGGCTAATATAGAAGGCTCAAAGTGATAACAAATAAAGAGCCATTTGGGAGCCATAAGAGCAGGCTTTTATTAAGTTATCTATGAAAAAGACCTGTTCTGTCGGATTTTCCTACCGTAGCACAAAATGACTGCTATATCTGTCGATTCACCATACCTCGTCGAAAAATCCTACCGCTGCTTTCTGCGTCACGTCGGTGACTACAAAAAAGAATTCAGTGTACCTTTTGTTAGACAAATGTAGTATCAATTAAAGGTGCCAAATTCATCAGATTGTCCTACCTGTAGTAAGTAAACAGGTAGGAAGATTTTTCAGTGCCAAACAGCTCGTCAGATTTCCCATTACTACTGCACAGAGCCCTGACCTCAAATCCAACCGAAGCCCCTTGGAAAGAACAGGACGACTGACTGCATCACAGACCTCCTCAACTGATATTAATATCTGATTTCTCTAATAGTATTGTTGTAACGGCTTTTTGCATCCAAACGGCTGTGTTCGGATTGCGAGCCGTGATCCATAGAATAAATGAGACTCAGATGTAGGGTTGTGAAACATAGTCCTTTTACTTTGACTTGAAGAGCCCAATGACATAACGCGAAAACCATGAAACACATGAAACATACGCAAATCCCAATAACATGACGTGATAACAATGAAACATAAGCATACAATCCACAATGAGCTACGCCGGTTCTAGTCCAGCGTGCTACTTTTAACCTCCCTGTGATTGGTGACAAAACGTGAACAGGTGTGCGTGATTCTGTTCAAAGTTCAAAGTTTATTGGTCACATGTACATTATACGTGGTACAACATACAGTGAAATGCTTTGACGACTA